>CAJHQP010004785.1:0-51854 GCA_905132765.1 Moricandia arvensis | reverse complement strand
GACCTGGCTCTTACAAACCATTCTATGATCAATCCACACCATTCCTCATGAAGATACAGAAAAGGAGAAGAAGAATAAGTATTTAAAAGTAAGATAAGGAGATCCGGATGTACTTGGACCAGATCAAACCCATAAACCCGACTAAGGTGATGGATCGCCAATCAATCCATTACCTGCAACGACCATGATACTATTAGACACTCCTTTATCAATTCTTATCAATTACTTCCAATAATGATAAGATCAATCAATGGGTCGTGCATCACTTCCCATGAACTCCCACGAAGCTGTCTCTCCACGGACATCCACCTTTAAGGCAATATCATTCATTGAAAGTGAAGTCCGGCCTTCTCTCTTCTTTCCTGGTGATTTGAGTGTGTTATCAGACTCTGTAGAAGGACTTGAATGTTGATAAAAATAATCAAAATCCATCATAAGGTTGTTCTAAACTTCCCCCATAATTTCCCTCAAAACAGTCTCCCAATTGCCTTCACACGCATCTCCATCTTTGGATTATTGAATTCGACCATCTCTCCTTTTCTCTCTGTATTTTATCGTGAAAGTGATGTATATTTTTGTGCCCAGAGTCCTCTATTTATAGACGAAGGCGTAGGTAACTGCCTTTTCCAAGGAGACACCATTTGATGGGAGAAAAGGTACCTTTTAGTCATATCCCATCTCTTCGGCCATAACTGCCTCCACTCGCATCCATTGCCTATAACTGCCTTCTAGCATATTCTATATGGACCTACACCCTTACTTAAGGTCCTGGATCGAGCCCATAGACTGCCAAGCCATCGGCCCGATGGCCAGACCACCCGACCCAACCACGGTCTAGACTGGCCCAGCTGCCCAAGACCATAACACTTCATGCAGCTGAGTTGAGCTGACTCCCAGCTTGTCCATCTGAGTGATCTAGTGGTTCATCTCAGGGAGCTGACAATACTTAGTGTGAGCTAGCCCGAGCTAAGCCAAGCTTCATCCAGCTGATCCAACTACATATACTTTCACCGAGCTGTCTTATCACTCGTCTAGCTCGTCCTACCTTGTATCTTTCTGAGTTTGGTTAAGGTTTAGTCTCCTAATGCCCTAAACCTTCCTCCTAGACCATGTAACGCTTTTCTTTAGGTTGTATGACCTGACTGTTTCGTTTTCTCAAACCATGGTTTGTCCTGATGACGTTATCCAAGTCTGGGGATAGGACATATCCAGCTCTCCGTCATGAATGGTGATCCACTCCGGTTACTGATATGAGAGTTTCACTTTCACTCCTCTAGAAGTTAGTAGGAGGCTCTCTTTCACTCTCGTCACTAGCTCCACCATCGTCATCCCGGTTTGTAGGCAGATATAATTCTCGCGGTTTTGATGAACATACGTCAGGTACGAAAATCTAGCGTTTATCTGGATTGTGGACCCACGACTCCACTACCACTAAAACATTATCTTGATTTGTAATGTGCTATAATAAGGAAAAGATTATCCATTTATACCTCAAATCTATTCCATTCCAGAATCGTTACATTGTCACTTTATCAACATAAAACTAAACAGATCTTACAAAACATTTATTACACTCTTAGATTTTTGGAAATTACATGAATATTTCCTGTTAGCATTAGATCTTTCTCACATTACCCTTCTTCTTTTAGGATGTTATAGAGATGGACTTATGGTGGTAATTAAGTGGAATACCCCATTTATTGCAAGAGGTTTAGTTTTACACCACTCATTGACTTAACAGTAAATATCTTTGGTAACTACACCAACTGATGTGGTTTCTTCCTAATATTTCATACGGAATAGATTGTAAACCACTCTTGGTCATTTTATTCCATCAAGCTACGTCATATGTTCATGCACCACGTGACGTCATATCTCTCCATACACGGGAATACGTGTACCTGCATTTTTGGCTTTTCTATTTTAGGTGCCTAATGTAGCATGGAAACTATACTGCAACAGTTTTTTGTTCCCAACCACTCGACTGATACTACATAGGAAAAATATCCTCCATGTGTTGCTTGTATTACGTGGCTTCCTCCTATTCTTTCATATAACATAATGTTGCTCAAATTTTGCCATGTATTGGACCAACCCACGCATCTTCTGTCACACCGGTGAAGTTGTCACCATGAACGACGTTTATACCTTCACCTACTTATCATGATGCTCTATTCTATATACCTCATATCGAATGGAAATATATAATAAATTTTACTTTGCTTAATTTAGTCACTGATACTTCATAACCTCAACTACTTCAAATTTTCCTATTTGAGTTAGGGTTTATATTTCTGTTTAGGATTTAGTTATTAGTGGTTTGGGCTAAAGTAAAATATTTTGTTACTTTATATTTGAGTTGGTTTACTAGGGTTTACTTATAGTGATGGGTTAACTAAAATATATTATAGTTTATCACTGAGTTTGGATTTAGTAATTGAGGTTTAGGGTTTAGTGTTTAGTGAGTGGGTAATGGTTAGTGTTTTAGGGGTTCTTCTTATTTGGCTTAGGGTTATATATCCGTTTAGGGTTACTGATTAGTGGTTGGGTTTAGTTTATTGAGTGCTGGTATGGCTCGGTAAAGATTGGGTACTTTATGTCAGCATAGGAATCTTAAAACTAGAACATATTGTCCCTCGATTTAAGTGTTTCCGACTGTAAGTAGATAGTTAGTGTTCTATACTAATTTTATGTTCTATACTAGTTTGGTTTAGGGTTTAGTGTTTAGTGAGTGAGTAATGGTTAGTGTTTGGGGGTTCTTCTTATTTGTCTTAGGGTTTATATATCCGTTTAGGGTTTACTGATTAGTGGTTTGGGTTTTAGTTTATTGAAGGCTTGGTATTGGCTCGGTAGAAGCATTGGGTACTTTGATGTCAGCATAGGAATCTAAAATTAGAACAATATTGTCCCTCGTATTTAAGTGTTCGACTGTAGTAGATAGTTGGGTTCTATCTAATTTTATTATATAGAATGTACTCTACAACATATTTTAAGTGTCCCGACTGTATAAAGTTAATGTTCTATACTATTTTATTATATAGCATGGTACTCATACAACAATCATTTATGAATATACGATTACATATGATATGTCAGTTGAAATGAATTTGTGTTTAATATTGCAACACTTTTTCCCTTCTGTTTACAGCATGCCGTCAAAAACATTGTGGGTCCAAAAGCTTCTCCATTTGATGTGTTTTCGATATGTGATTGTCAGCACGCTACAAAACGAATGCCACCACCTGCTATGTCACTTGTAACTTGTTTAGCGTAGGGGCAAAACTGGATGGTTTGTAGAGTAAATGTCTAACATTTGATTAGGTCAAAATCAATGTTACTTACCTAATTTACACTTCTTTTATGGCTATTACGTAAATTCTCCCTAACTAAATCCTAAAAACTCCATTGAGGTTTTGGCATATGCCAGAGAGAAATTTTTTTAGTCGTTCTTTATTATTTACTTGTGTTACATCATAACACAAGGACACACTCTCTTTACTCTTTGTGCTTGTAGAGAGAGAAAACATGTCTATATTTTTACCCTTTTTCATCGATTTCACTACAAGAAAACAGTTTATTAACTACGAAATTTAGCGAGGAAAATAGGACCTCGTAATATTATGTGTATTTTACGAGAAAATTACGTGGAATCATAGTTTTTCTCGTAGATTCGTCGTCAATAAATGAGAAACACGTTTACTTGTAAAATCGTAGTAAAGTAGCGAGGGAATTAAGTGGCAGCCTGGTTTCCTCGTAAAGTACTCGCTAAGTTTACGTGTACATCAGATTTTGCTGGCAATAGCCGAATGTGTATCTTGGATTATGCACAAATATTTTTAGTCCATTTGAAATGTCAGGCAGACAATATTCATTGTGGCCAGTCCTTCTTGCACCATACAACTTGCCACCGGAAATTTGCATGCGACGAGAGTTTCTATTCATGACCATATTAATACCTGGTCCGAAGCATCCAAAAAGATCTCTCGATGTTTTTCTACAACAACTGATAAAAGAGTTGAAAGATTTGTGGTCAACAGGGGTGAGGATGTATGATTGTTCAACAAAAACAAATTTTACGATGCAAGCGATGCTTTTGTGGACCATACGTGACTTTCCTACATATGAGATGTTGTCTGGATGGACTACACATGGAAGATTATCTTGTCCATATTGTAATGGAATGACAGATGCGTTTCAGTTGAAGAATGGTAGGAAGACAAGTTGGTTCGATTGTCACCGTTGATTTCTTCCCATTAACCTTTCGTACAGAAGAAACAAGACATTGTTCAGGCACAAAAGGGTTGTGAGAGACACTCCTCCTCCATATTTAACTGGAGAACAAATCGAAGCGCAAATCGATTACTACGGTGCTTTAGAAACCGTTCCTCGTGGTGGTAATTGGCATGTTCCCAGTAATATGCCTGATTATTACGGAGTTCAACACAACTGACACAAGAAGAGTATATTTTGGGAATTGCCATATTGGAAGGATCTTCAATTGCGTCACAACCTCGATGTGATGCATATAGAGAAGATTTTTTTTAGAACATCCTGAACACAATATTGAACGTCCCAGGAAAGACGAAAGACATAATAAAATCGAGGTTATACTTACCTGATATTTTCTCAAGAAGTGAGTTACATATAATAAGCAATAGACAAATTCCAGTTCCGATATTCAGATTGTCATCAGAACAGAAGTCGGTGTTGTTCCACTGGGTGGCATTAGAAATGAAGTTTCCTGATTGGTATGTTTCAAATCTTTCTAGATGTGTTGAAAAAGGTCAAAAATTATTAGGAATGAAGAGTCATGATTGTCATATCTTTATGCATTGACTACTTCCCTTTGCATTTGTGGAGCTACTGCCAACAAAAGTACATGAAACAGTTGCAAGTGATATATATATATATATATATATATATATATAGACACATGCTTTAATTAATTTCCTTATTTATATACACAAATAAATAATGTGACAACTAATATCTTTAAATTTTGAAATATGCATGGAATTAGAGCATTTTTCAGGGATCTGAGCACACGCACTCTTAAAGAGGATGTCGTTCAACAACTTCATGAGAACATTCCCATCTTACTGTGCAACTTGGAGAAAATATTTCCACCTTCATTTTTTGACGTCAAGGAGCATTTAGCTGTCCACCTCCCGTATGAGGCATTACTTCGAGGACTTATACACTACAGATGGATGTATCAGTATGAGTAGGCTATGAAAAATTTGAAAGGAAAAGCTAAATACCTCACAAGAGTTGAAGGTTCTATTGTTGCCGGAAATTTGATGGAAGAAACATCACACTTCACATCATACTACTTTGCACTGAAAGTACGTACCCGAAAACGAGCTCCAAGAAGATATGATGATGGTGGGGTAGTGCCGACATATATGGAAAAAGATGTTCTAGATATCTTTTGCCAAATTGAAAGATTTGGTGGAAAATTGAAAGATGTTTGGTGGTCGAGTAATTAAGACCTCCATAATGCACACATTTACATTCTTCTCAATTGCGAGCATGCATTTATTCGCTATTTTGAAAGGTAGTTAAACTTATAATTACAGACACACACAGACACACACACACACACACAGACACACACACACACACATACACACACACACACACATATATATATATATATATATATATATATATTTGGAATTGATTAATTAACAGAAGATTTCACAGCCAATTTGTTATTCAAATCGAAGAAGCATTCCCGGATATATCCACAAGTGAGTTAGACAGAAGGAAAGATCAACACTTTATTAAGTGGTTGAGGAAACTGGTGTTATAACGTTCTCTTTATTTTTCAACGTTCACTGTTAGTAGGATTAATTTCAAAGTTCTTTTTATTTTTACAGGTTGATTATGACGATCCAGATTATCCCGCATGGTTTCACGAATTAGTTCAAGGTCCAGTTGCAAAATTCATGACATCGCCGATGTATTTCACACGAGGCTATACTTTTCATACATATGAGTATGGTAGACACCGAGCGACAAGTAATTATGGAATATGTGTGAAAGACGAAACATATTTCTATGGGATCTTGCAGGAGATTATTGAAGTTGAATTCCCAAGGTTATTGAAGCTGAAATGCGTCCTATTCAAGTGTGACTGGTTCGACCCCGTCGTCAACAGAGGTGTTCGGGCTAATAAATTCGGTGTAGTTGATGTCAATGGTGGTCGAAAGTACAACAAATTCAAGCCTTACATATTAGCTTCGCAAGCAAACCAAGTTTGCTTCGTTCCATATCCTCAGATGACAACCTCGGGGATAAATTGGTTATCTGTTATCAAAGTTACACTATGTGGACACATAATCTCTGGAGAAGAACCACCTTTACAAGAAGAACACCCCAATGGAGTCGGGGAACCTGATCAACAAGTTGATGACATCCTTCTCATCGATCCGCATAATCGTGAATACGAAGATTTTCTCGACGATACCACAGATGAAGTTGTTGAAGACAAGTTTAATGAAGATGATTATGTTTCTAGTGATGACGAAAATGATAATAATGTTTCCGAATGATGATGTATTTTAATTTTAATTTTAAGACTTAATGAATGTGTGTTAGTTTTTTTATTATGAAAATTTAATTAGTAAGAAATTGTTGGTTTGACAAAAAGTTTTTGTGTATTTAAGTGTTTATGAAGAAGTAGAGATTGACGTTTAGGAAGAAGTAGAGATTGATTTTACAAGTTATGGAAGTTGTGGTTTGAGGTTTTGGTTGTTAGGGATTTAGAATCATTTCCTCGTAAATTTCTCGTAACCCAAAAACGCGGGCCTGGTTATTTCCTCGTAAGCCATTTCCTCGTAAACTCCTCGTGGGCTGAAAACATGGGCCTGGTTAATATGTCATTAATTAACGACAACTTTACAAGGAAAAAATAACGCGGGAATGGTTCCATTTCCTCGTAAATTCCTCGTGGGCTGAAAAAGCGGGCATGGTTAATTCGTCGTAACCCAAAACACGAGCATGGTTATTTCCTCGTAAACTTACGAGATCTTTACAAGGAAAAAAAGCGGGCCTGGTTATTTCCTCGTAAACTTACGAGGTTTTTACGAGGAAATATATATTTCCCTATATAAACTCGACACAACCATTTCTCTCATTCGTAGCAACTTCCTCTCTATCTCCTCTTAAGGTATTCGTTCTACTTCCTCTCTAGATAGTTTAGGTAATTATTTTAGGATTAGTTTAGGTGGTTAGTTTAGGGAATTTAGCTTATTAGGTCGTAAGTTTACATGTTTTTAGGTGGTTAGTAATATATTTATGTTTTTTTAAATGATTAATATTTTGAATTATTTTTTTTAGATGGTTAGAAAGCGACTCATTACAGAGACATGTTTACCGAGCCTGGTACTCATATAGGCGCATCATCTTCAGCTCTCGGTTCTTTTGTTCCAGATACTGTTCCCGAGACTCTGTCTTCTCAGAGATTCTCGATGTCGCCTCCTTTTGCTGCGCCACCACCCGTTCCTCCATTTGCTGCGCAGGATGATGTGCCTCCTCCTCCTCCTCCTCCTCTTCCTCCTCCTGCGACTGCGGTCCATGTTCATCCCGACTTGCTGGTGCTGCCTACGGCTCCTTATACTACGTACACCGTCGAGGACCTTCTCGGTCAGCCATGCAGAGAAGGTTTACCAGTCATAGACCCCGACCGACCGAAAGGCACTTTCTGGTACGTTTTATGTTTAAAAGTATTTTTTTATTCATAACAACATTCTAATATTTAATAATTTTAATTTGTTTTTGTTCAATTTTCAGGTTTGAGGTTGATAGTCATGTCGCTTGGAGCGTAACCGAGGTGATCAAAGGTTACTTCCCCGACGCACATCCGAACTGGAAAACGACGCCGAACCACATCCGAAATATGTGGCTCAAAATGTGTGCGGTAAATAGTTTTTAGTTTAATTATTTAATTATCAAGATTTTTAAAATATTTTTAGACTAATTGTTAATCTAATATTTTTTGATCTACAACAAAAATGGCGTTGGTCCATAGGAGTAAACGAGGACGTGAAGCGAGCTTTTGTCAAAAGGCAAAATAGCGATTGTTGGACACGGTGTCTAACTCGAAGAACGATTATCTGGTAGACGGTTATGAGAACGGGAAATCCGCTGAGCTCACAACGGAGGTGTGGGATGGTCTCATCCGTTATTGGAACTTACCATCATGGATCAGAGTCTCCTACAGCTGCTCCTCTTCCCGTCTGACGAAAGACGAGCATGGCAACACGCCGATGCTTCACTCTTCGGGTCAAACACCACACGCCGGTGTTCGTCTAGGAATGGTAAATATTTAAATTAATTAAAATTTTTATTATATCTATTTTAATTTATTAATTATTTTATAAAATCTTTTTAGGCCAAAGAGACGGAGTTCTACCATCTGTTAAGGAACTTTACGAGAGGACCCATAAGAACAAGGCTGGGCAATTTGTAGATCCTAGGTCCGAGCAAATCTACAACGACGTTGTTGCTCGAATTGAAGAGCGCCAAACCCAACTGACCCATCAGTCCCCCGATAGGATACCCGTCATATTATCCACATCTGAAGTGGATGAGATCTACGAGAAGATAAATATTTATTATTATTATTATTCGTTTAATATCTAACTTTTTATTATTGGCTAACATTAATTTTTATTTTTGTAAAGGTCGTCCCTAAGAAAAATGGACGTAGATTGGGGATTGGTTCTGTTAACAATGTCCCAAGAGCGACATCGTCTTATGCTCAGCGATGGGAAGATGAGACTGCTCAGCTGCATTCGGAGATGAACGCGACGCGTGAGCATGACGCAAGCTCAAATGAGTTCACTCGAGGGTATCCTCGACACTCTAGCGGTTGAAAATCCGCAATAGCAGAGAAACATAGAAATTTGGGCATTCTAGAGCCAGACCGCCATGACTCAACCCCTGGCTCTTTTTATTTCTTTTGTTGTAATATAAATTTAGAACTTTTTAATTTTATTTTCTTAAAATTATTTTTTATATTTTATTATAATTAATTATCAATGCTGAAAAATAAGATTTGAAGTAAATTCGTCGTTAATTTACGTGAAAATTGTGACGAGATAGTTACAAGGAAATTGTTACGTGGAGATTACGAGGAAATTGTTACGTGGAGATTACGAGGCAATTTTTACTAAGTGGTTACGAGGAAGACTTTATGTGGTTTTAACGAGGAAATATTAGCGTGTCTTTTACGAGGAAATGTGGACCCGCTTTTACGACGAAACGTTTCCTCATAAAATTACAATAATTTAGAAATATGCTTTACAACGAACGTGGCACGACGTTTTCGTTTTCTTGGTTATTTCCTCGTAAAAATTCATTTATGAGGAAATAACCACGAAAACAGTCCTCGCTAAAAAAATATTTTCTTGTAGTGTTTCCATAAGTATCTGATTCTTTTAGAAATTAAAAATAATGTATATATAGGAAATAGAAACATAAAAGTTTCTCAAAACAGCGTTGGTAAGTTACTTTCCAAAACATGATTCACAGCTGACCTTTTATGATTGATCAAAATAAAATAAAAAGAAAAATAATTAAAATTCAAAGCTAAATTGTTATTAAATTATTGGTTTTTCATCACTAAAAACTCGAGATAGAATTCTCAACTGATGAAGCTGCTCTTAGAGGTTCTAATGGGTTTCACATAACTTCTCCCGAACCTCATCTCAAATATCTCTAATCGTTTTTCCAATTTTGTATTTATTTTAATAGTGAGATACTCACATATTCCCATTGTAGTTGTTTTAACAAACTGGTTTTATATTGTTAAGTATTTTAAACCACCACATACAATATTGAAGTTCATGAAAATTACATAGAGAAACATTATGAAAGTTACATAGAGAAACAAAAAATCTCAAAAGGAAGAAAGAGAAAGTACAAAGCTAGAGAGAAGAAAAAAATCGATTCGTGATGAATATACTTTTAGTAGTTGATTCTACAACTGTCTTTTATTAGTGGTCCAAGTGATTTTGAAAAGCTACAAGAATAAATAATGTTTTTGAAAGACTGAAGGTTTTTCTACCGATATAAATGGCTATAATGAATTAAATAAAAAAGAGATTTATACCAAAAAGAAATAAAATAGCCTTTTTGTCCCTTTAGTATAAAACCTGTTTTCACTATTCTCTATTTTACTCTTTCAGTTTTTAAAATTTAATAAAATAAGCTTTATGAATCAAAAAATAAATAAATATAGGAACAATATTGTAATTACTCATATCCACACTGAAATTTTTTTTTGTATGAAAAATTTGTTATTTAGTTCTACAAACGTTGGATTGCATGTTCTACCAAAAATAGTGTGGTAGAAAATGAATTCCACGTTAAACAAATAATTCTACCTATTTTTGAACCAACAATCCACTTTTTATAAGAAATTCTAAATATGAAAAATGCGACATCTACCCTACTTAAATGGTTCTACATTTTATTTGAATGCAACATCTACTTTTATAAGCAGTTCTACAACATTAGAAATACATAATCGACATATAACTCATAAGTCTAATTATAGTAGAATTTGCATACAAGACATATGATAGCTTTCTACACTATGTAGAAGGTACATTCCACACATGTATTTCGAAAATTTTGGAAAAAATCTCAAGAAAATATTTGAAAAATATTTTGTAATCTTCCAACTTTCCTTAAACGTCGCTAACCGATTTTACTTGTAAAAATCATCAAAAAGTCGACTAAAACTCATTCTTCTTCATCAAACCATTATTTCTCCATAGATATTTATGTGATTACCACAAACTCTTCTATTATGATGTCTATCTATACTATATGTGGTGTGTGGGAATTAGGTGCTAGAGGATGAGTTTTTTTGGTTGATGAAAAAGGGGGTATGTTGCTGGAATTGAGTACTAACTTGGAGGATTTAAAAAGAATGGTTATGGAGGATTTTGGTATGGAAGATGATAGACATAGCCAATTTGGAGTTGAGTTATCTTCATTTTGAGTTGATCAATGCTTCATGTCCACCTATGATCATTAGAAACCATCGACAGCTTAAGAATTTTGTTGGCTATGTTAAAAATAATGTCTTGACTCGATTGTGTGTAACATATAAAGCCAAGGCCGAGAATCCAAATGAATACTTTGATCCTCATAACTCGCCAGCAGATTCAAGTACAAATGAGAATGGAAACTCGTTTTACAGAGGGGCCGAATCAGCTACTCCGATTAATGAGTGGCATAGCGAGAAGAACAACGAAGAACTGAAACAAGGCGAATTTGATGAGGATGCCTATGATGGTGATACCATGGTCTCTGAAAAAGTGAACAAAAACAGTATTTCAAAGTTTTCTCTGCTCGACGTGGTTAAGAAGAGACAATATTTTGAGAGCAAAACTTCACTGAAGGCAACTTTCGAGATATGTGCAATGAAGCATCATTTTGATTACAAGGTTATCAAATCAGATATAAGCGTTTCGTATGTTAGATGCACGGATAATGCATGCAATTGGAGTGTTCGAGCAAAGTGTTTGAAGGAATCAACATATTACGTTATCAAGAAGTATGTCGGTCAACATACATGCGCACCTTCAAGCAAAACCAAAGCCGGTAAGACTGCTTCGGCAAAAACTATTAGCAGTTTGATTATTCATAAGTATGAAGGTGTCAAGAAATGACCAAAATGTAATGATATATAGATTATGCGTATGGATCATGAATGTGAGATCTCGAAATCTTTAGCATGGTATGCGCGTGGATATGCTATCAATGCAGTTAGGGGTATTCCGGAGAAAAGTTATGGGAAAATACCGAAATATTTGCACATTCTGAAAGAGGCTAATCCGGGTACACATTCATCATATGAGATTGACAAAAATGGGAGATTTTGGTTCCTGTTTATTGCATTTGGGCAATCGATACGAGGATTTAACAAAGTCATGAGGCGGGTTATTGTGGTGGATGAGACTTTTTTGAAGAATAAATACAAATGAACTCTATTGGTTGCAACTGCTTTAGACGGAAATTCTAAGTTGTATCCTATTGCATTTGGTGTAGTTGACTCAGAGAATGATCACTCCTGGGAATGGTTTCTGGGGCAACTAAAGGTTGTCATTGTTGATGATCCTCAATTGGCTTTTATTTCGGACATACATGGGTCCATCTCTAAGGCGGTTGAGAACGTGTATCCAACAACTAGACATGGTATTTGTATTCATCATTAGTTGAATAATGTGGTAACATATTACCATGGAAAAGGAGTTGATGGGTTGGTTTCAAAGGCGTCCAAGGCCTATAGAGTTGCTGATTTTGAGAAGATATTTGCTATTGTGTGTAATATCAGTTCGACAATTGGTGATTACCTAAGGGAGGCTGATGTGCAAAAATGGGCTATATGTCAATTCCCTGGATACAAGTATGACATAAGGACAACCAATCCAGCTGAATCCATCAACTCTGCTTTGCGTTCACCGAGAAAGTATCCAGTCATTCCTTTGTTGGACAGTATCAGGGAAATGTTGACACAATGGTTTTATAAGCGTAAGAAACTGATTTCTAAACATAAACATCCTCTAACCAAAGATATGGAGATAAAGATTGATAGGAGAACGGGGAAAGGCGCAACATTTTCAGTTTACCCTGTCAGTGAGGGTCGATTTCTTGTTAGAGGTGATAAAATCGACTGCTTAGTTGATTTGGATAGACGGACTTGCTCATGTGGAAAGTACGACTTGATGAAGATCCTTTGCAGGCACGCAATTAAAGCTGATTTTCATGTTGGAGAGAAAAAGATGAATGGTGAAAATATAGTTTTAGGAAAAAATGGCTATCGGGCTTTTTTCTTATATATGTTGGGTATTAGGTTAATAATGGATCTTAATTGGGTGAGTTTTATATCTGATGTGGATCCAATTTAGGTGTTGTATGAGAAACATAGTTAGTGTTCGGTGTGTAGCATTAATATTGTTACGTGGATCCAAGTTTCGTGTATAGCCATAAGTTAAGTTTTATCAGTTTACATGATTGTAATTAGAATTCTTTCACCTTAGGATTGTGTTAGGAGTTCGTATATGCTTTGTTATTGATCTTGTTTAGGGTATGTTGAGGTTTTGATAAATGTCTCGTTTAGGGTATGTTTAGGGTACGTTTAGGGTATGTTTAGGGTTTAGGTTAAAGGTATGTTTAGGGTATGTTTAGGTACGTTTAAGGTATGTTTAGGGTTTTCTAGTAAACATAAGATTAACAAAATACTAAACATTTGATTAACAAAATACTAAACATTTGTAGCATTCTTGTTCCTAAGAATTAGAAAAACAAACCAATTACTAAACATACAGTTAAACATTCTAGGATCCTTGTTCATAAAAATCAGAGTAAAATCAGAATACAAAAAAATCAGAATGCATTCTAGAGGTTCACATAATCTCCTCTACAACCGAAGAAACAAGACACTCTGGAGGTTCATACTTGGCCATCCTATCAACCAAAACCGGGTCATTAGCTGCTTCCCAAAGATCCCACAAGAGTCTGAGCCGAGCTGCTTTGTTGTTGTCATCATTCCCCAAGCACATATCCAACCCAAGCAAATGACACTCAATGAACTTCAGTGCACATACACCAAAATTACATGCACTTTTATTCAGTTTTCCCACATGGACATATGAAACACTATATGGAAGGACGTTGAAATCTTTCTGGTACCTTGTTGGTTGAACTGCCTTGACAATACGAGGGACAAGGTGTGCGAATGCTTCCAACTCCTTGTACCTTTTCTTACCCGAGCAATCAAACACATCAATCTTCCTGGTCACGAAACTGATACACACACTGATCCAATGGTTCCCACTGACATGGATAGGAAAATAAGGTCTATCCACATCTACATTCCAAATCTCATGTGTCCTTCCATGTGGTGGACGCTCCACTTTACCATACTGCAGCAACAAATTATGAATTTTGTATTTTCTTTTACCCGCCAAGAAGCTCGCATACTCTTTCTTAATCATGTTGCTGAAAACGCAAGTCATGAACCCGACACGATGAACCATCCATCAGTTTAGAGTAGTTCTCTCCCGAAATAGGTACATCATTGCATCAATCTCCTGCATATTATGATGATGTTAGAATGCAAAATATATGCAAACTACAAATGAAAGTTGATAGTATGTAATTTTTACCGAGTTATGGATCCACTCGGTTGAATCCATTAGACGATTAGCAATCGCAGAATCTAAAACAGCTGGTCCAATCTGAAGACCTTTGAAACAAAAACAATGATACATGTTAATATAAACTCATATTTATTCATACATGATACAAGATTGAGATGTTACGTACATGGGGGAAGTTGACCAATTTCTTATTTTTTCCCAATCCTCTTCATGCACAAACACCAATGCTGCATCTGGTGCTCCTTCTCCGGCTCGATCTATTTCAACGTCACATAGGTGCGGTGGTAAGGGTTTCTCTGACCCGTATTTTGTAGGTTTCTGGAGATCCACTTGAGACGGATCAAAATCGGCAACAAAGGTATCTTAGGAAAGGTCCTTCAATTCTTGTGTACTCAATCCAAAATCATAAGCATTAGTTTCTAAACCAATCGTTTTTCCATCCTATTCATTAATGATCGAGAAATAATATAAGAACCATATAACAAAGCATCACATTGATGGAGTTTTCATTACACAAACATTCAACCATATTACACAACCATTACATATTACACAATCCTATTACACAAGCTTATTACACAATCCTATTACAAACTCTAAAATTGTTACATAATATTACACAGTGAAAATGTGAAGTTCCGAGTACAAACTAACTCCAGCACCCTAACTCAATCATTCTAGTTCCAGATACATCAAGTTCTACACTTTCTCATAGGAAGTACCTTTTTCTTCGGTAGATCGGCCTTGTCCTTGCCCTTGAGTGAAGCTGGAACACCTTTGCTCTTCCCTGGATCGGCTTGAACATTCGGTGGAGCTTGTTCAGCATTACTCTTGTTAGGACAACTTGCTTGACCATTCAAACTGGTATATTCCCTGAGTTGTGAAACCTCAGTCTCCAACTTCCCCATCCGCTCTTTAAAATCAGTCTCCATGTTCTCTATTTGTGTATTGAGTCTATCCCCCAGAGAAGTAACAAATGTTTGGATGAGGCACTAAATGAAAATCTTAGTTTCAGGATCAATACTCACTTTTTTGGGCTGCAGATCGCTAACAGAGCAACTTCTTTTTTCTTGACTCGGCTCCTTCCTCATGAGTCTTTCTCTTGCCTTTTCCTGCAACATTAACAGAAGATGCCTCCACGTCTGCTACAACATCATCGTCCACCATCTCATCAGTAACATCTTATGTATCTATATAATCTTTCTCGCCTTCCACCATTTGAGTGTCTTCAGGTTCTAAAACCTCTCATTTTGTCTCGCTCCAATCGTACTTGTTTTTGATCCTATGTAGAACAAGGTCCACTCGTTCATCTTGCTTCTCACCTTTCCTTGTGTAGTTAACGTGCAGAAACATATCACTTTTACCATTCAATGGCATGACAAAGAACAACTCACCCTACAAAACAGTTAAAACATTATAAGCTACAGAAATATATACCACAACTCACCCTACAGAAATAAGCTACATACCTTCTCTGAAAATGTTTCTTCAATGTGAGTTATGTCATGATATGATACATTTGCAGCTCCTTTCCAATTTCCACAAAGAGGACCTATGAAACTCTCACTAACTTTTCTGCCTAATACTTCTCCAAAATCTGGAACCGCTTCCATAATCTAAATCTGTAGAGCGTAGGAGAAACCCTCGAAAATGTAGCTACCCTTCTTATCCAATTTCTTCCTAGTTTTGTCCATTGAACTCAACAGGAAGTCATAAGAGTGAAGACCCCAACGGAACTTCCGTACCTTGTCTAGATCCATTGCCATCTTGATGTACATATGAGGAATGTTCATTTTCTCATCTCTCCCCATAACCACACCTATTATCACGCAAATGTATATCAACCTCAACCTATCAATCCTAGTCCAATTGTGAACTTCTTGTAGGTGCACCATCTTGATAGATTGCAAGGTGATCTTCTCACCTTTCTTTAGTAGTGAACTCAAAAACCCCCCATCAGCTTTCCATTTAACTACATCACTACAACTTTCCTTCGCAATCTTCAGACAAGTTACAGCATGGTACTCCTGAAGGGAAAACCGAAGAGGCGTTATTGCAAAGATAAAACACTTCTCATGTAACTTCGAGGTAATCAACTCCTTACACAAGAAGCTATGCACCAGTTTTACCGAAAACTTGAGCCCATTTTCTCGAATAGCCATGATGTGTGTGAAAACAGGATCTCTCTTCACTTCTCCATATTCTTCAGCCATGCGATTCTTCAGAATTGTGAGAAGTTCCATGCGGAACCTGTTGTTGATCTTATCGACCTGATGTTCAAAACCCTCTCTGTACAAATGCTTAGGTAGCTCTGGTTCGATATCTACAAAAGACAATAAACGCACAAGTCAGTTAACACACAAAATTCCATAGAATAACATCATATTCGTATCCTAATAAACGCATACAAAGAGTAACCCGAATGAAGAATCAAAAGACATAGACACATTCCCAGACACAAACACTTTCATTATGGTCATACATCAAAATTCCCTAGTTCGATACATGAAAGACAAATACCCTATAAAATTTGAATTAAGATGTCAAAACCTAACAAATCCAGAAGTAAAAACACAAACACTTTCTTTCTATTAGTTAAAAATAGAACAACATAACGATTATTCATAAGAAACAAACATACAAACAGAGACTCATCATATTTGACGAAGAAAGTTTTGAGTTTACCTTCACTGCTAGCCATGTCGGAGAAAGACGAAGGGGTTCCACTGGAAGAGAGAAGTTCCTTAAGCGGAGACAACAATTAAATTTCATATTACAAAGGAACAAAATAAGAGAAACTCAGAATCTTTGAAAGAAGAAATTCGACTTTACCTTCGGTGCTATCGAGGTCGGAGAAAGACGAAGTGGTAGGTTACCTCGTTGATTTCACCGTGAGATGCTTGGGAAGCGCCTTTGTGTCCGAGAGAGAGAGAGAGAGAGAGAGAGAGAGAGAGAGAGAGAGAGAGAGAGAGAGAGGGACAGAGAGAGAGAGACAGGGACAGAGAGAGAGAGACAGGGAGAGAGAGAGAGAGAGAGAGAGTAAGCTTCGTCAAGAGTGGCAGAGACGTCTTCGTTGAGAGAGAAAAGGAGGTGGAGAAGTCGAAGGTGAAGGAGAGGAGGCGGAGACTTCGAAGGTGAGAGAGAGAGAGAGAGAGAGAGAGAGAGAGAAGAGGCGGAGACGTCGAAGATGAATATGAGACGGAGAGATCTAGGGATTTAATCCCTCTTGTTTTCTCTTGTATTTTTTTTTATTTTTTTAAAACATATTCTTATAATTTTTAATACTAAAAAACCCAAAAACATTTAAATTGTATTTAGTTTCATTAATCAAAATTAATTTGGGGATTAAAGAAATATTTATACTAATTAGACAAAATATTATACCAAAGGGACAAAATAAAATTGGTTTATACCAAAGGGACAAACATGTTGTTTTTTGGTTCTATATTAATAGTATTGTTCGGTGTCTCAACATTTTGTAATACTCATAACTAAAAATTATTATTTATGCATATTTACACACATATATGTAACAAAAGCAGAGGCGGCCCTAGAATATTTAAGACTGGAAGCAAAAAATAAAAATGTGGCCGGATCTGTAACCACTAATGGTCGAACCCATGAACTAAAGAAGGAGAGACATGTGAGCATTGCCACTAGACTAAAGAGAATACATTGTTTATATGTCCGGAACTTGTTAATAAATTAAACGGCCGCAAGCAATTGCTTCATTCGCTTGATGCCAAGGCCGGCTCTGAACAAAAGTCCGAGTTGAGAAACCTCTACTAAAGGCGTTCTTATACGTAATCAATTATTATTTTTTACAATTTTTGATAGAAGACTCATCATTCTTCCTTCTTGGTATATGTTTTTGTTCCTAAAGCCAATAAGTATAAAGTAACTCTTGTAAGTCAGAATCATTATAATACCAACAAAAATTTTAGATTGGAAAATGTAACGTAGTTTGCAACCCCAACCAACAACTCCCGAGAGTCTTATATTGTAAAATAGAATGAAAGATGTAGAATAAATAGATAAGACGTAATAAGTTATATGTGATTAATATGTAAAGATATTAAATAATCGCGGTTGAATAAAATAACTGATGGACCACTCAGAAATTAGAATTAGGTTTTAAGGTAGCATACTAAGCAAGTGATGCTTAAAACGATTGATATTGTTTGATGAATAATTTATGTTTCTTATTGATTAAGGGTATATATTGATACAATGAAGATGAAAAAATAGTATAAAGTTTGAATTAAACCAGAGTGCAAAAGTGTATAGTATGTGTGTCTCAGACTTGTATCCCTTTCTCTTTCTCCTCGTTCTTTTATAGTTGTTTGGGGGGGGGGGAGGGAGAACGGTGTGATCCCTAGTGTATATGCATCAATTTCTCTTTAATGTTTTAGATATCTTTTACGTTTCAAGTTGACAAGGTTAGGTCGACATTGACTTCTCGTGGGCTTGCATGTCCTTTAACTTTTCTACAGCCCAAGTGTCAATTTAATTGGCTTTCGGGTTATTGCGCTGAATCCTTGAATCGGGTTTGGAGTGGAATGAAATCCACCTTCAACAGTAATCCCCTGGAGCCCAGTGTGTCTCAAATCGACAGCCAGATCGTGTGTTGATTTCGACCTGAGTGATATGGTTTTGACTGGTGGTTTTATGATTTTTAAAACCTGGTTCGAGATTTGGATTCTTAAAATTTATTGCTAATTTGGACTAATGTCTAATTGCGGTGACCGAGAGGTCTTCATTGGAAAGTGAATCGTTTGGTGAATAATTATTCTATTTCTTGGTTTCCTTTCTTTGATACATGAGCTATATGTCTTCCTTCCTTGTTCCCTTTACCCTTATTTTTCAACAAAGGTGAAAGGTTTGTTTTCTCTGTCCAAATATTTTTTTCTTTGTTTGCTTACTTATATTGTTTGCATGTTAGTTTACTATAATTTCCAACTTTCTCTGGTAACCATTGGGATTTTCTCAGATTTCTTCGTGTTTTGTGCGTCGTTTTATCTCTTTTTGCATCGGCGTTCTCTTCTGTTGATATTTCCTTGATCCGTGTTCTTTTGTTCTCTCTTTCTATTCTAGTCTTCTTGTACTAAAATCTCAATGGCGCTTTTACTTAAGAAATTCTAGACAACCTTTTCACTCATACGTCCTTGTTCGTCGTAGTTCACATGGGTTCGTTAGACGATAGTGATCTTCTAATTGTGTGGTTGTCTTTCTGCCAACATTATTCAAATCCCAACAGCGTTGTAGTTGGGGTTTCTTCACCTGGCTCGGATTCTGATGTCGGTTATGGTGGAAGGGCTGCTACTGCGACTTCTTCAGAGAGTTCTGGTGAGCAGAGGCTGGTCGCTATTTCTCATTATGTATTTTATCTGTGGAAGACCTCTCACATGGAGGAGTCTGTCCATGACTTACGAGAGTCATTAAGGATTCTGGCTGAGATCAAATTTTTCTTGGCCACTGACTCTGACAGATTGTGAATAACTCCACTGAGGCACTTCACCATCAATGAATCATTCTTGGATGAGTGTCATGTGTGGTTCCTTCTTCCCCGTCTTCTACTAGCCTACTGTTAGAGACGTCATATGGCAGTTTAGCAACTCTAGGTGGACGGTATCAGAGCTATAGTGGGCCTTGTGGTGCTTGTTGGCGAGCTCAGGCAGATTGTGGGCCTGCAGCTTCTTGAGGCCATCACGTCTCTCAACTACGTTCCTAAGAAGGGCATAATATATTACATCTCAGGCAGTCCTCAGATCGTTAGCACACCTCCTAGAAAGGTCAAAGATTGGGAGGGTGATTATTTTTTGTTAAGGCTGGCATGAAATTTGTTCCCATTGATTTCGTGGAGATCGTCCGATCTATTTATAATGAAGATCCTGGTCGATGAATTTATTAGGTTGCTTTTTTGTATTTTTCGTTTTGTTTCTATAAATGTTTTTGTTTTGCAGTGCTTCTAGTGAGGCCAAAACAACATATCTAAGGATTGAAGTCAATCATCGAAAAGTTCACAGCCATCCTAACTCGTGACTGGAAAACTATTACTACAGCTCGTACTGCTTTGGTTCTTGATATTATTTCTGGTGAGTGTAGCTTGATCGGCGGTTTCCTTATGTTATCTTTTAAGTTTTCTTATACGCTTTGATTTTTGGTTGTGGCAGCTCCACATGCCAATCTTCCCCCCTTTGTATGCGCTTCTTCCTCAAACAAACATGGGACATCCAAATGTCTCAATGCCTAATCTAACTGAAAGGGCAGCTGAAGCTACCATAAAGAGATATGCAAAGAAGAAGGATAATGGTTAGGCGACAAGTAAGATCGTTGCTTTGTCTTCTGGGGAGGATAGGGCTGACACGCCATATGTTTTGTTTTTGTGGAAGTCACTGAGGTCTCCAAAGAAAGATCTGAAGTTTTTGACTGTGAGAGCTGATGATGGCTTGTGCTGAATGCTTCCTCCTCCTCTTCCGATCCGTGAGGGTTCCATTTTGGAGTCCACAAAGGTGGCTGTTCTAGAGGTCCCTGAACGTCCTATGGAGAAGAAAGTTTTGAGGTCTTATTTACGACGTCGGTCCTCGAACGATCTCTCAAGATTGAGGGGTACTCCTTTGTCCCCCAAAGCATAACATCATCAGAAATTGGAGCTTGAATCTAAGAAGAGTGCCTCCCTCAGTTGGCAGGATGATTATGAGGACTATGGTAGGTCTTCTACTACTCTGCTAGAGAGACCTAGGGTAGGAGAAAAGTGTGGGGGCTGGAATCCACACCGTCGATTTTTGTAAAGTTAGGAGAGTGAAATCAGAGGAAAGCGAGGGAAACCCTAATCTTTCCTTGAGATCTCGGATTCTCTGCGAGAGCCAACAACAAGTAACCATACAAATGCGGAAAATATGCAAAGATAACAAAAACGAACTCATAGCGAAAGTTAGATCTTATTTTGAATCTGCGTAAAAGCGTTGCAATCACTACAAGAGGTTATGAAAGCTTTGGCCGCAAGAGCTGTCAGCGAGTTACATAGTTCTAGTCACCGAAGACCTTAAATCTAGTCGAGTCGCAGCTCGATAATAGAATACGAAAAAGATACAAAATAGGCTTCGATTGATTTTGGACTGAACCTTATGAAAGGCTGCCTACGTACCCCTTTCACTGATCAAGACGAACGTAATCCAATTGAAATAATGGACCAAGAGATCGAACTTCTTGAGCAAATTCGTCTGGTAATCAAGTCCCCGTCATAGAAACAGAACATGTCGAGAATAATGCCTAAGTGCAGAGAGTTCTAGGGTGTAAAATTCTGTCCCTCTGCCTCTTCATCCTAGAACCCCTTATATACTCTTTTGGAGACGGTTTGCTCTTTCCCGTTTGTGCCCCTGGTCAAATCTATCTTTTCTGGATAACTTCCATTTTCCTTCGATCTTTGTGTTTATCTTCGAAAACTTGACATTTATCTCTTTTGGGAAATTGATATTTATCTTCTCCTGCAAACAAGGAATAGACCGTCATGTCAGTTGGGCTTGGTTCTTGATAAATTGTAGGTAGGCCTTTGATCTTGCTTTAAGCCTGTTCCCGAACCGTCTTAGGTCTAAGCGTTTCGACGATTTATCGAGAAAACATTTCCGAAATGAAATCGATCAATGGAATCCAAACTTATCGTATAAAGTAGATGACTCGCGGTTCTTAATAAACCGTTGTTGTTTTATACGATCCTCTTGTATAAGATAGACAACTTAAATCGTCAACGTTTTTATACGATCTTCTCGTATAAGATAGACAACTTAAGTCGTTGTCACTTTATACGATTTTCTTGTCTAAGATAGACAACTTAAGTCGTTGTCGTTTTATATGATTTTCTCACATAAAATAGACAACTTAATTCGTTGTCGTTTTCATATGATCTTCTCGTATAAGATAGACAACTTAAGTCGTTGTCGTTTTTATACGATCTTCTCGTATAAGATGGAAAACTTAGAACGTTGCCATTTTTATACGATCTTTTTGGATATCACAATCGAGGTCACGCTCTTATGATTTTTATCGTAGAGTTTTGATGGTAACTTCGATCAAGACGAGTCAAGGATAAGTTTGATCAAGGATCGGGAAAGAGGCTCACAGAGTGGATGAATCAGACTTAAGTGCATTTGCTTGATCCACTTCGCCCGTCAGGCAAACGTGATGGATCCACCTCATCGGACATGCAAAGTAAAATGTGATGGATCCACTTCGCCTGTCGGGCGAGGTGGACCGACAGGCGAAGTGGAAGTCGTGAGGAATCCACTTTGCCCTTCGGGAAAAGTGAACCGGTCCACCTCGCCCGACGGGCTTAGTGGGTCATGTTTTGAACGTTGTTTGTGTTTGTGATGTTTGAGTCGTCCGTCGAGGGGCGGTATGATCTTTCTTAGGATTTTCTCCGAGTATTCGATGGCTTGAGATTATCGGGAAGTCTCTAAGTTGTTCCTTCAAAACGTTTCTCGGGACTTTTGGCGCTGATTTCGTCGTGACTGATTTTGACCCCAACAGTGTAACCTTTCTTAGTGTTTTTGAGTTTACACGAAACGTTTAGTGACTTCTTACTTTCATACGAAGTGTTTCGGTTACTTCGTATACCTCCGTGAAGGGTTGGGTAACTTTGTAAGCTTATACGAAGTGTTTTGGTAACTTCGTATGGTTATACAAAGCGTTAAGGTCACTTTGTAATTTTTGTAAGAAGTTGCTAAGTTTCCCTTAAAAAAATTTCCGAGAACTTTTAGGCATTGATTCCGTCATGACCGGTTTTGACACCAAAAAAAGTTGGATTTACAAACTCTCAAGCTGCCACCAACCTGGAGAGGGAGCTTGTTGCGTCCTTCAAATTTTCTGGCTATACTCCTCTTCCTAGTGATGGGCCGGCCTGCGTAGGCCTCTGTCATAACTTATGCCCGGAGGCGATCTAATACCTCGCGAGAAATGTTTCTCCTAATATGACATATATTAAGGCGTTTCTCAGAAAAAATCTCTAGTATTTCCTGTTTTCCATTTTCTTCAAACGTAGACAGTTGATATTAACTACATGTTGTGATTTATGATATCATCTGGGTTGGGTGAACTGTCTTCATTTTCACTTCGAATAGGAGGTTCATTTTTTTAAGCAGGTGAAGGTGGTCAAGGAGAGAACTTCCCGAGATCGAGTGGCGCTAAAGACTGAACAATCTAGGAGTCTGGAGGATTATTATTTTTTTTTCCGATTAATCTGGGGGTTTCCCGAGCCCATGGAAGGGCCCAAATTAATTCCCAAGAGGACGTGAAGCCCACTAATAGACACTCTCTTCGGGTATGCAAATGGGCCCAAAAGCATTGGCCCATATCCGTGTAAGTGTCCAAGAACAGTGTGACTTAGTTTTGCGCAACAGGTTGATCGAACCTGAAATGTGTTAGCGTCCCAATTAACATCTTCCCCTTATCACTCGACCACACTGTCCCAGACGAGTCTAGAGGATTATGCCCCCAACATTGCATTGGAAGGCAAACTCAAGAGTTGGGAGGCAGAGATGTATACCAAGGATGAGAGGATTAGAGAGCTTGAAGCTTCAGACTCTGCACTTTGCTTGTGTGAAAGGGGTGCAAAGATCTTCATATATCAAGGTGGCAGCTGCGTAACTAGAATGTGAGCTACAAAAGAATCTAGTAGTTGAGACAAAGGTCAGTCGTGCTGTTGAGGCAAAGTAAAAAACTTGATTCAAAAGGATTGGACATGCTTTTGCTAATTCTAAGGTTGTCCAAGAGAACGCCCTTTTGGTATTTCATGCAACTAGTCGGATCGAGTTCATCGATGAGCTAATGCAAAGAGGTTTCACCAGTTTAGAGTCAGATCAGCAAAACATGGGATTGATATGAGTTGTTAAGCCTTATTAATCATTGTAAAAATATTAAAGTATTTATAAAACCTTATAAATCCGTTATAAGATTGATAAAGTAAGACAAAAAAACTTATAAATTAGTTTTAAAGACTTATAGATTGATTAAAGAGTTTTAAACAATACATAAGTGATAATAAATGTTTTAACATATTTAATAATTTTTAGTGGTAAAAATCCTCAACTATTTTTGAATTGGAAGAAAACTTTCAATTAACTTTTCAACATTATAAATCTTCAACTTTAATTCTATTAACTGTGTTACCCTCTTCCACGGTATTTTAAACGGAGGGGGAGGGGGAGGCAGATAATAACATAGTTACAGTTGAGGGTTTCTTTCGTTGAATTTTTAGTCGAAGGTTTTTATATAATCCATCTTTAGTTGAAATGTTTATTACTAAAATCCCTAATTAAAATAATTAAAACCAATCAAAAGAAATAAGATTACATAAAAATAATTATTAATTTTATCTTTTCCCAAACCGATTAAGTTCAACTACAAAAATAATAATCAAAATATAAAGTAATTTTATTTTAAACCAAATAATATTATTATTTTAAATTATTACTTTTGCGGAAAAACTCAGTTAACTATAGATGCACGGCTATAAATGGTGACCAAGGAATGAAGAAGAATAATACATTTTTTTAACATTCTTAAAATTTTTTTTACCATTTATAAGGATTAGTTTTTCATTTACGTTTCTTCTCATTTTTTTTATGGGCAAATCTCTCAAATAACACCTTTTGAAGTTTTTGTCACAAAAATAAACTTCAAAAACAAAAATGACCAAACTAGACCTTTTTATTTTTTAAAAATTAATATTTTTTATTTAATTTTTCAATTTTAAACCTCACCCCCAAAATCCCACCCCATAACTCTAAACCCTAAGTCAAGATTAGTTAACCCAAAGGGTATAAACGTATATTTACCCCCAAAATTCCACCCCAAAAATATTATTTTTGTCATTTTTTCCCTTAAAATTTATTTTTGTGACAAAAACTTTTTTAGGTTTATCTTAGGGTATTTCTCATTTTTATTGTAAAAAAATATAGAACAAATTTATTCTTCACTAAATATGATAAGGAATAATCATTCCTTGTTATTTCTAAAATCCGTGAAGTCCTTACTGAGAGAGTGAGAGTGGAATGTTACTGTTATATGTAGCTTTATCTTTTGACTGTTATATTTAGCTTTATTTATCTGCTTTTGCTTTCTTTTAGAAAGCAAAGGCAAGACTTGCCAATCAACAAACACTTTAGTTACATAACTTTACCCACCGCGACCAAAAGTTCCATCTAGTCACCCCACTACTTTGAAAATCTCGTCGTATATTGCTGAAAATCTTCGATAAAACGTCGATTTTAAACCTCCTTATAATTCACTAAATCCTTTTCTTCGAGAACAAACATGTACGTGACGAGGACATTGTCTCAGTTTAGAAAATATCAGAAGACGCTCTCAGAGGAGTCACCGGAGGGTCCGTTTTCCGGCGTTCTAGTTATTACAGACGAAGAAGCAGAAACAGATGATACGTTCTGTTTCGGGATGTGTAAGAGGACAAAAATCGAGAAGCTTCCATTCCCTCAAGACAAGATCTTATCAGTTGTTCACACAGACAGCTCTGGTAACAGAGAGACTTCGGTTAAGAAGGTCTTGTTCATACCAGCTCTTGATCAACCATTGTCTTCAAACCGGTATTACGTTGTTCATGCTAGAGGCAGACACAAAGGGTAAGATACAAAAAGTGCAGTAAAATCGAAGTCATAAGCTTTAAATTCAGATTTGAGTTGCGGTTTGGTGATAAAAAGATAAATAAAATCTAGGATTGAGCTTAGTGAACTCTTCTTCACTTTTCTTTTGCAGGAAAGTTTGTGTGTGTTCTAAGGAGATAGAGAAAGGACTATGTTGTTTTCCAGATATCTTGCATGATAAGAAACCTAAACCTTTAGATCCTAGAAACATTTATCAGACAGTGAAGATCAACAGGCATCACGACAAGACGTTCTTTGCGAAATCTGTTGCCCCAGACGGTACACCACCTTCATATCTCAAGAAGAAAGGATGGGAGCTACGAGCCTCGAGGAGTCTGCATCCCAAGAGACCTAGAGAAGCTCTCGGCCTAGACGATGAGCTAAGAGCCCGTCTCCCTGAATTCGGATTCTCAGTCTCAACAATACGGTCCGGGAGTGTGATTGTAGGAGAATGGTATTGCCCATTTATGTTTGTGAAGGAGAATTGTAGTGCAAGTCATCAGATGAAGAAGTCAATGTTTTATAGGATGACGCTATCCCAATACTGGGAACGGATCTACCATTGTGAAAACAATAACTTGGGTGAAACCAACGACGAAAACAATGATGAAGATGATGGAGTGGTGAGGGTAGAAGCGAATGTGCTGAGAGAGGCGAGCTATGTGAAGGGTATGGAGGCGATCAAGGGAGAGAAAGAAGGGCATGGAGGGTTTTATTGGTATAGACCTGTTCAAGGTTTGCGGGGACCGGGTGAGAGGAGGAGGAAGACGGGTTCCGGGTCTGCGGTAGGACTGAGTTTCGTGGTGGTGGAAAGAATGAGAAGGGTGATGGAGGAAGGAGGATGGGTGGAAGGAGGGAGGAAAGTGGTAAGAGTGGAGAGAGATGAACAAATTGGTGTTTCTAGAAGAGATTTGAGGGATATGAATGGTAACAATGATAGAGAATGGAGGAGATTTGGGTGTTATGTGTTGGTGGAGAGCTTTGGGTTGAGAAGAGCAGATGGAGTTTTGTTGGTCAAATGTTTATTTAGACATACTCAAAGACTTAGATGTACGTGGGAGTGAGCCTTTATTATGTTGTCAAATATAAGGAGATATATACTAAAATTTCCAAGTCTTAGGGCAGGATTAACGAGTGGGGATGGAGGGTTTCTTAGGTAGGGGGTCCCACTAAAATCACAAAAACGGTTTCCAAAAGTGTCAACTAAGAATTGATTATATAGAGATTTTTGTATTGTGCGCGGGCCCCATTAACACGTGATAACTCACAATTGGTGCATTTTTAGTGGGTTAATCATGAACTTATAGACTATTTTCATTAAATACTAGATATGATTAGTAGCAAATAAACAAAAGACACCAAAAACCTTAACTATAGTCTATACGTGACAAAATATTAATTTATATTGTGGAGAATTGAGTATTATTTCAATTTTAGAATATAGTAAATAACGTTAATAAATATAGTATAACAAAAATATGTTAACCATATGATATTTTGTTATAAGATGTATAAATCATGTAATATTTGCTATATTTTTTGTTGAGATGTAAATATTTTAATAAACAAAAGAAGAGGTTGGTCAATGTTTGAGTTTGGAGAAAACAATTGAAAACTTATAGAGCAAAACATTATCAAAGACAGAACAAAGAAGACTTCAAGTAACAGCTTTGTCGTTTGCGTTCTGAAACAGAGGACCATTTATAAGCTTCAGCTGAGATGGGCGGAACTGAACGACTAAACCCATGCTGCAGAGTTGAGTTCTCATGCTGACAGGGAGACTAACGTGTTTCACTGCAGTAACAGGTCCATTGATTACTTGAGACGGGAGAGAACTTAAACGATTTCGAATGTCAACATCAATTCTGCATGCAATCCCCATAGGAGAATGAGTGGGCTGCGAGTGCTTCCTTCTTCCCATTCCACTCTCTCCAAATAGCATATACCAAAACTTGGAGTATAGTTTTGCTAGGATGAATCACTTCTAGGAAGAGCGGGCTTTATACATGTGCTGGAGGCACATATGCACGTCGTCCATTTCATTTGATAAAAATTTAGTTAATGAAAAGGGTCCATTTATCTTTATTTTGTTTTTATTTAGGTCCATAAATTTTAGAATTGTGTTGTGCCAATAACAGCAAAACTTATTTTATAAACCCATAACAAAAATTAGGGCCATTATTTAACTAAAACAATAAATTTAAGGTCCTTTTATTTTTCTTAGCCCAAGGTCTCAGGGACTATTAAGCCGGATCGACCTGCTTCTAGGCATTCTGTTTTGCGATAATATTTGCTATTAACAATAAATAAGTTTTTAAATATGTGAATAATGAGTAGTAGATATTAAGGTGCTTCCACACAACAGTAAAATACATTTTTGTTCCAAAATAGTATCTAAGTTATAAAATATCATTCATTAAAATTTATAATAGATATTGGGGGCGATTGGTTCGAGTGTAGCTGTAGAAATTTTACTGTAGAATTTAGCATGTAGAATTTTTTGATGTAGCTATAACTAACTTAATTGTAGAAATTAAATAGAAAAAAATATAAAAAGAAAATATATTTCTACAGCAATCCTACAGCAATATACTTTTGCTTTAGAAAATAAGGTTTTTACAGCCACTTTTTATTTTTTTATCTTTAGCTTTAAAAACTACTTAAAGATTGGTGATTTATATGGTTGTAGGTAAAAATTAAAGCTAAAGTCTCTACTAACAGCCCAACCAATCACCCACATTATGAATATGAGATATTTTTAGTAAAACACAAAAGAATAAAAATAAGTATGAATTTACACATAATAATAATAACACGCGCATAGTTGCATGAAATTTTATGTTTAGTTTTATAAAATTTGGTTACAAAATATTGATTTTTTTCCACCATGATGCATTGTGCTAGGTTACCTATTATTTGTTTCCAATAATGTTTTATAGTTTTTAGTATTTATTATTATCACCCCTACGCAGACCCGGCCTATAGCATAGGCAAAATAAATAATTGCTTAGGGTCCAACATTTTTTTTGAGTTTTTCAGTTTAGAAAAAAATAAAAAATCTTGGATATTTTATTAGTATAATAGAAAAGAAATCTATTTTTCAATTTTGAGTAGGGCCCTTAATGCATATGGATCGTTCCTACCCCTAGGTCTTGCTGTCTTGTCAGCAATATTGCAACTATCTAACTGATTACAGTCTTAGATTTTGGGTGTTGGCAAGAGCCACTCTCAATGTGCATTAGAGTGCTCTTGTCAACATTGTTTTTTTTGTTCAGACAAAGGGATTTACATTCAACAATGATCATTGGTTTAATATTCTATTTCTACACCAGAAGTAGTATACAATAACAATTATACACAATATTTTTATTTCGTCCTAACTACACAATTGAAAAATAATCAAACTTATTTATCTCAAATTCAAATATAAAAACCAAATTCACCTAATGCATGCTTAAGATACGAAGTTACAAACTAAAATCAACGCAAAGCGGTTTACGAGTCGGTTTACAAGGCATTATAGTTTTCAATTTTAGAGTTTGTGGGGAAGAAAATTGATTGGAGGGTTACTTTAGCTTACTAAAACTTTATTAGGAGGGTGAATGAAGTTTATAGTTGGATCTCAGTTTGGGTCGAGTTTAGATTATGTGCCAGTACCATTTGGTTTGATATCCGTTTAAGTATTAAACCATTAAAACCAAACCAAATTTTTGTTTGTGTCGATATGAGTTTCAATCTTTTTAATTGGGTGGGTAATAGATTAAGATACTTGTACTGTGTGGAATTATGACGAGGTTTAAAAATGGTTTGTAGTTGTTATTATATGATATTTATGGTGTAGAAATAAGTCTTTAACCCAAACTATCCATAGTTGACTAGATATGTTGGATGTGGCCAGTGATTTTAGAAAAAGTTATCAAATCTGCATACTAACTAAGTGACCTGATGCGGTCACGAGAGACAAATATGTTAGAAACCCCTGTGACATGTATCTTAAAAAGTTTCTAATAAAGAAAGAAATAAGAAAAAATGGAAGGAATGAGAGAGAAACTGTTAATTGTTGGGAGAGGTATGAGATCCTCCAAATAAAACTATGAGTGTCACATATGTCACATGCTAATTAAATTAAATTTTCCTTTTTATTTAAAATTTAGTTAGATAATTATATGTTAACAAAAAAAACTAATATAATATTTGGTTAGATATAGTTGAGGGTATCTAACCATTAAGAACATCAATATTCACAAAGCTTTCAAAATGAGTATTCATGATAGAATTTTAATATAGTTTTAAATTAAATACATAATTTAAAATAAAAAAAAGCTGGATTAGTAAGAACTTGTTAATATTCTAATAAGTTTTTCAAAATACTGTTAAAGTTTTTTTTAATAATCAAATTGAAACATATTCGATTAAGATTCTGCCAACCAAACTGATAAATCAAAACCCATGTGAACTACGTTGGACGACTGATTTTGAGCACCTTGTGCAAGAGTGTCCGTCCTTGTATTCTGAGTTCTTGAAACATGAATAATTTCTATGTGACTGAAGCTTCTCCTTAGGATATGAATATCTTCTAAATATGTTGCTAACGCTGATCATTCTTCTGGTCCAATAACATTATCACCAATTAAAAATAATCTGTTGCAAAAAGCACATGCGCTTGCCTTAAGCTCCTCATGCACTCCATTTCCCAGATGAGGGCTTCCATTTCCGAATGGAGAGCTGAGAGGCGGGGCCTTGTGTTCCTTGCCCCCATAAGACCATCAAAACCCTCCAAAATACTATACCAACTCTGTCCCGAGAATTTGTCGTTTCCTTCCAAGAACCATCCGTGAAAAACCATCGTCCCGGTATCTGAGGCGAGCCAAACCCAATGTTTGAGGTGCTTGGGTAGCTGCATTTACTACTCCATACTGCGCCTCTTTCTACAAAAATGATAATGTGTCGGACCAATTTTAATTTTTCCCGCGGATCTATGTCTAAACTGTAAAAAAATTTATCATTCATTCCTTTCCAAATGTACCAGAGAATCCAAACGAACTTATGATCTTCCAAATGCGATGAAATTTTCCAAAATAAGTAATCCATATTTCCAAATATTGAAGATAGAGGAAAATTGACTGGATTTGTCGGAATTGGTGAGAGGGCCCACGTTTGAACTACTGGTGGACACTAAAAAACACATGATTTATTGTTTTCTCCTCTGCTCCGTATCGTGCACACTGCTGGTCCTATTTAATCCTCTTGCATGCAAATTTTTCTAAACCGGTAGACACCCTGAAACAAGTTGCCATAAAAAATGCTTCATATTTGGAGGGCACTTGACTTTCTGCGAATGCGATTTAAAGACAGTGACATTGGGACCCAAGATCGGTGATAGTCGAGGTGTATCAGGATACAATCTTTCAACCTGATACACAAATTTGACCGTATATTTTCCATTTTTGGTAAAGTACCATCCATCTTTGTCTAATATTTGTGTCCTTCCCAGGGGGATACTTTCCGTGATCTTTACATCTCTTGGTTCTACCATTTCTGAGAGAGTTTGTTGATTCCATGTCCTGATGGTCGGGTTGATGAAATAATCCTTTGTGAGGGAAAGGTGAGGTGGTTTTTTGGTTATTGTTTGTTGGTCTCAGGCGGGTGGATGGGATCCATGGATCTTTCCATACGGAAATTGATTTCCTTGTTTCCATCTTTTTGATTAGTAATTTGCTAATCAAAGATCTAGTTGAGACAATACTACGCCATCCGTATGATGGCGAGTACAATCTGATCGATTTCAAGGGTGAGCCATTCCTGAAGTACCGTCTTTTGAACAAACGAGAAAAAGTGTGTTTGGCTTCTCAATCAAACACCAAAATTGTTTTCCAAGCATGGACGTAATAAAAACCGTGAGTTCTTTGAAACCTAGTCCTCCATATTAATTGGACTTACACATTTTATCCAAAGACTGCCAATGCACACCCCTGAGCTCCACCAGAATGCGCTATGTTGCTCGTTAATTTCTTCGTCACTGTCTTTCGTATTCGATAACAAGACATAACATGATTTGGTAAATATGTTACCACCGATTTTAAGAGCAACTCCTTTCCTCATTTTGTAAAGAATTTAATTGTCCAACCGTTAACTCGATAATGAAGTCACTCTTGTATAAAACCAAAAATTTGAGTCTTTGGTCCTCCAAACTTTCTGGAATCCCTAGATATGATCCCATTCCTCCCAAGTTTTCCATCCCTAGTATATCTCGAAGCTCTTGCCACAGATCGTCCTTGATATTATGCCCAAACTGAATTGGCGATTTTTGAAAATTTATCTGTTGACCCGACACAACCTCGTAATTCTTTAGTATCTTTATAATGGTGAGGCATTCTTCTCTATGCGCCCTACAGAAAAGAGGTTTTTGTCTGCAAAGAGTAGGTGGGATATAGGCGGACATGCCCTTGTGACCCTCAGACCCTTCAGCTGTTTCTCCCTCTCCGCTTTTTTTGATGTTTGCAACCAAAGCCTCCGTACACATGATAAATAAATAAGAGACAGTGGGTCACCTTGTCTCAAACCTCTTTGAGGAATTATGTGCCACCGTTCAAGGACTAATGTAATACACTCCATCATTAACTTAATCCATTGTTGATCAAAACCCATTCATTCGAGTAATGCCTTAATGAAAGCCCACTCAACTCTATCATACGCCTTAGTCATATCCGTTTTGATCGCCAAAACTTACCTTGATATGACTTGTTAGTTATGAATCCATGAAACATATCTTGAGAAATGAGGATGTTATCTGATATTAGTTGCCTTGCCACGAATGCAGATTGTGTTTCCGATATCAGCATTGGAAGGCAGCGTTTCAACCTTTGACATAGCACCTTGGGGAAACTCTTGTAGATAACGTTACCGAGACTTATTGGCCTCATTTCTGTCATCCTTGTAGGTCGTTCTGTTTTCTTTTTTTACCAAATCCAAAAGATCTGGTAGAGTCTCTCATATGAGAGATTGTCTTTCCTCTTTCCTTCTTTGTCTCTCTTAGGTTTAACAAGAGTTAATTCTCTAGGATTTTTAACATAGTGTTTGGATACACAAGAGTGAAAAGATTATAAAATTATCTTTTTGAGGTTCTAGAATGATGCTTAATTTATTCTTTGATAAATTATCTACATTCGTGAACTGATTTCCTACGATCTCTCTGATACCTAACGCTTTTTCTTTATAAATTTAGCTTTTATGCATTGTTTATATTTCATATTTACTTTTGTGCTTAGTTTTAGGAAAACAAAACACTTCTTTTGTACTTTATTGTATTCTCGTAAACTTTTTGTGTAATCTTGGTCTTCATGGATTTGATCCCTTCTATACTACTATGATTTCTTGTGCATTTTCAGTGTTATTAAAGAGTTAAACTCTAAGCTATCAAGTTTTTGGCACCATTCTCGGGAACTAAATGTGATACCTACGAGTTTAGTCTAAGACATTAGCTTTTACTAACTTTTTTTTATTTTAGTTTTTTTTCTTTGTAGAAAGTTCATGATTTACAATTATTGGCCACAAGAAGAGGAAGACACATTTTAAAATGACATCTAAGAGAAGATATTGGGAGCCATCATTCGGTGAGAATATATATACTTACGCCATTATAGAGGTTGGAAGTAGATGAGCTTCCAAAAGAGAACCCTATGTTGAAGAGGCATGACCTAACAATAACTATCATAACCAATCTGGTGTCATAGCAGCACGCGTTTGAGGATTATATGCTACAATGTATGAGATAATGGTGGCTCAACGATTTAAAGAGGTAATATATTGGGTTCCACCATCCTAACTAGAAGGTATTTGCCACTTGACTTTAAACTTCATGATTATGTTATTAGTCACTTGCTTTATTTTGCAGATGTTACCTTTGATTTTGAATCTTAAGTGCTTATTAATGAATTTCTTGATTTGATATGTAAGATTCAAAGACTAGTTGATTTGAGAATAGAAAAATTTGTTTTGACATGAATTCTCTCTATGCTTCAGTTTGATCTCGAATTTGACTTTTGATGCTTGAGGAATCTAGATCTCTTCTTGAACTAGCTGAACTAGGGGATGAACTTAATGTGTATAAGATCTTGATTGAGAAGAGAACACTGGGCGTGAAAACAATCATGAGAATGTGAATATTGTGTTTTACATGATTGATGGATACAAGGTTGAATATTTTTTTTGAAAACTTTGTTTGCACTTGTAGTTGAATTTGTTTTTCCACCAAATACATTTGATTCTCATGAACATCTAACCATCAAGGATTATTTGTGACATATGCTTCACTTGTAGTGAATTTCCTTGATGAGAAATATGATCATTTCCTATGGACAAAGTGAGCTCCTTTGCATGCTTTGTTTTTGTTCATTATGGAGAATAACCAAATGTGCATTGTCTAACTTTTCGATTCTTATGACTAACACACCAAAGTCAAGCTAATGACTTAAAAAATGTTTGTTGGAGGCAATCCACTAGTATGTATGCATAGTCTGTTTTAGTTTGACTTTCACTAACATACTTATTTTTAGTTTTGTTTTAGTATGTTTCAGGTTTTTCAAAAAACAATTACGAGCGAAGAAGTTGTTATGATCGATCACAATTATAGATCGACCGATCTAAGCTCAGGTACGCAAGAAAAGAGAGTTAAATTATGAAATAAAAAATAAAATAAATTATTTTCTTTTCTTTTGTTTTGTTTTTCTTTTTATTTCTTGATTCAGCTATTATATTGAGTAAAAATAGCCGGCAACTATGAGCTTTTCATGGAACTACCATATAACTAATGTCTTAGTGATCATTCTTTTAGTTATTGATTGCATATTGTACAACATGGAAAATTCTTGAATATATTGATCTGCCAATAACATCCATGTTTGTGAGAGTGTTTTAAAGATTCAACAATGACTATTTGATTCTCTTGTATTAGGATTGTTTGATTAGAAAAAAATCATTAGAGTTATTCACTTAGACTGTTCTTAATTCTTGAACTTGATTGATCACCTAATTCATTATCTTAGGTTAATTGAATGCATCAAGAGTTGATTTAATTGCTTGAAAATAATCTATTTGAGCAAAATGTTTTAGTCAACGGTAGTTGATGCTATTGTGTTTTGTGAACCTATCTAAACTTGAACTTAATACGTATATAATCTCTTAGGTTCACGCGAGTCAGTACTCTAGGTTGTCATACATAGTAATCGGAATCACGGGAGTAAAAAGATTATACAATTGTGTTTTGAGTTCTAGAATGATCCTTAATTGATTCTCTGATAAAATCTAAATTTATGATCTGGTTTCTTGCGATTTCGTTAATAGCTAACACTTTTTGTTTATAAATTTTAGCTTTTATTGCATTGTTTATATTGTGTATATATACTTTTGTGATTAGCTTTAAGAAAATAAAAACACTTCTTTTCTGTCTTTTGTTATTTCTGTTCTTACAAAATTATTGTGTAACTTTGGTCTCTATGGATTTTATTCCTTATACACTACTATCATTTGTTGTTTGCACAGTGTGATTAAATGATTAAAACTTTGAGCTATCATTAGATTAAATTTACATTAATTTTATAGAAATATAGCTGTAAATTAGTAGTTTCGTTAAGGAAAAATAATATTTTAATAGATTATGGAATATTAGTATGGTTAGTACTCGAAAAACTCCAAAATGGAAAATTGTAAAATAGATTGTGGAATAATAAATCTTGGATTTTTTCACAACTACCCAACCAAATAAGGTCGCATCTTCAATAAGAAGATAAGAATTGATTGACAGATACATTTCTGGCCTTACAAGTCACAGTTCTACATTGATAATCAAAAGTCTAAATAAAAACGTGAAAAATTCATACTGTTGTCATTCGTCAACAGTCAAATACGATCCGCTGGTTGTCCTTTCAGTCGTTGGTACAATATTTTGTTTGGCTTATTTCAATCGGTTTCTAGAATATAAATACATATATTCATGACTAAATCTCTTTTTTTATATGAAAACAAATACAAGTCGCTAAATTTTGTTAGTCTTCCTGAAAAATCAGCAAACTTTAAAATATATATAAATTCAACGACCACTATTTTTGTTTTTTTCTACTATGTCTTTCTTGTAATAAACAGACATCTGGAGACCAAACCTTGTCAAATATGGCAGGATTCAATAAAAACCTTAATTTGGTTACCACCCTTTCGATTTTGTTTCAACTATGCAGCATCGTATCTTGCACCACAATCACTAGAAACCAGACGATACGAGACGGAGACTCACTGATCAGCGAGGACGAAGTTTTCGAGCTAGGATTCTTCAGCCCGAAAGATTCAACCTTAAGGTATGTCGGAATCTGGTACAAAAACATCGAGCCTCGAACAATTGTCTGGGTAGCGAATCGAGAGAAGCCATTGTCTGATCACAATGGAGCTCTGAAAATTGCAGATGACGGGAACTTGGTGGTGGTTGACGGACAAAACAACACCGTCTGGTCCACAAACGTGCCACTCAAGTTAAACAATACTGTTGCTGTTCTGTTGGAAACAGGGGATCTTGTTCTGTCTTCAGATTCAGACAGAAGCAATAGGTACTGGGAGAGCTTTAACAGCCCAACTGATACTTTCTTGCCTGGTATGAGGGTTAAGGTGAACCCATCAAGCGGAGAGAATCACGCTTTTACACCATGGAAGTCCGAAAATGATCCTTCACCAGGAAGGTATTCGTTAGGGATTGATCCTGTTGGAGCACCAGAGATTGTGGTTTGGGAAGGAGAATCAAGAAAATGGCGAAGCGGTCCGTGGGACTCGGTTATCTTTACCGGTATACCTGATATGTTCCGTGTCACAAACTATATTTACGGGTTTAAGCTCTCTTCTCCCCCTGAACGAGATGGTAGCGTGTACTTCACGTACGTTCCGTCAGATATCTCTGACTTACTAAGGTTTCAGATTAGGTTTGATGGTGTAGTAGAGCAGTTCAGATGGAACAAAGATGCCAAGAACTGGACTTTGATTCAGTTAAAACCTAGCACGGAATGCGAGAAGTACAACCGTTGCGGTAATTACAGCGTATGTGATGAGAGCAAAGAGTTTGATTCCGGTAAATGTAGTTGCATCGATGGGTTTGAGGCGGTGAATCAGAATCATTGGGACGACGGAGATTTCTCTGGTGGGTGCAAAAGAAGAGTTCCATTGAACTGTAGCCAAAGTCTGAGAGAAGACGAGTTCTTGGAACTTAAGGGAATGAAGTTGCCTGATTTTGGATCTGTTGTTTCCCTTACCAACTCAGAAACTTGTAAAGATGTATGTCTGAGGGATTGTTCATGTAATGCTTATGCGTTTGTTAGAGGGATCGGATGCATGATTTGGACTCGAGATTTGATGGATATGGAGCGTTTTGAGCATGGTGGACAGTCTATCAACATTAGGCTAGCTGAATCTGAGTTAGGTCCGCAAAATGTTTGACTAAGTTTTTGAAATATTCAAACATAACTAGTCCTTATATAATTCGATTTCTTTGTTTTGTGTGTAGGTGGGAATAAAAACTCGAAACTATGGATCATTATTTCCGGTGTTATAGGTGCCTTCTTGCTCGGATTATGCATATGGATCTTGTGGAAGTTCAAGAAAAGAGTTAAAGGTAAAGTCTCTACACACATATATAGTCTTGTTTTAAGAGGATTAAGTGCCTAAACTAAGAGTCAGTTACTTCATGATCTGCAGCTATATTGTGGAAGAAGAAAGATTTTCCGTTTTACGACATAGAAGATAACAAAGATTACTCGGTTAAGTCCTCAAGCTCGTTGGTTCAAGTTCTGGTAGGGGATCTAGTTGACGCACCCGATTTGCCCATTTTCAGTTTCAACAGCGTAGCCTCAGCAACGGGAGATTTCGCTGAAGAAAACAAGCTTGGACAGGGCGGATTCGGTACTGTATATAAGGTGAAGCAATTAAAAATTACAAGTAACTTTCTTGAGACTAATCTCAGGGTTAGTCCTGAACGTTTGGTTTCAGGTTCGGTTTTTGTTTAGTTTTCAATTTGGTTTAGTTTTTTGAGTATCGTGATATAGAAAGCATTAGGTATTTATAAAATTAATTTGGTTTGGATTTAATTAACAAAGTTGGCAATCCAAAAAAAATTCAAGTCCAATTTGGTTCTAGTTGTTTGAATAATTAAAGTAAAAATATCGGTTTTCAGTTTAAAAGTGGAATTATTCAGAAAAAAATATCAAGTGATGTATTTTTGGTAATTCGGTTTATAGATAGATTTTTAGTGCAATTTGTTATTTCAAAACAAAATATGATATTCAGGTATCATTCGGTTCTCACTTGGATTTTGATTTTTTTTTTTATGTATTAAGAAACATGAACAATTTGGATATTTGTGGACATTGGTTCAATTTCAGTTTTTTGGGTCCAGTTTTCAGTTAAAATGCGATGACCTAGTTAGTGATCAAGTTTTGATTTTATGTAAGAAAGTTATGTGTTATGCTTGAACAGGGAAACTTTCCAGGAGGAAGAGAGGTAGCGGTGAAGAGACTATCAGGAAAATCAAAGCAAGGATTGGAGGAATTCAAGAACGAAATCTTACTAATCGCAAAACTCCAACATCGAAATCTTGTTCGATTACTAGGATGTTGCATTGAAAACGAAGAGAAGATGCTTATTTATGAATACATGCCAAATAAGAGCTTGGACATACTCCTTTTTGGTATGTTTTCTTTTAAAACATAATGAAGGGTTTGTAAATTTTGTGGATTGAGTATGAAAACTTTTCTATACATGCGAAGACGAGAGTAAACGGGGAAGTTTAGACTGGAAGAAACGATGCGATATCATTGGAGGAATTGCACGAGGATTGCTTTACTTGCATAGAGACTCAAGACTAAAGATCATTCACCGTGACCTAAAAGCTAGTAATATCTTGCTAGACAACGAAATGAATCCAAAGATCTCAGATTTCGGTATGGCTAGGATCTTCAACTACCGACAAGATCAGGCCAACACGGTCCGAGTCGTAGGCACATAGTAAATAACCAAACCTCTTTATCGTTTTCTCTTAAAATTGTATTGATTTCTTATGGTTTTGATCTTGATAACATGTGTAGTGGTTATATGGCTCCGGAGTATGCAATGGAAGGGATGTTCTCAGAGAAATCTGATGTGTATAGCTTTGGAGTGTTGATACTGGAGATTGTTAGTGGAAGCAAGAACCTTAGCTTTCGAGGTTCTGAACATGGAAGTCTCATCGGTTATGTAAGTTTCTCTTGATATTTAATTTTCGTTTGGTTTGTTTTTTTTTTCATTTCTAGAAACTAATGCTCTAATGGACAAAAAATTCAGGCGTGGAATTTATGGAGCCAAGGAAAGATCAACGAGCTAATAGATCCAACGGTGAAGGGCATTCATGACGTAAATGAAGCGATAAGATGCACCCACGTGGGGATGTTGTGTACACAAGACTTGGTTATTTACAGACCAAACATGGCTTCAGTTTTGTTGATGTTGGAGAGTCGAATGAGTCATCTTCCACGACCGAGACAACCTACCTTCCACTCGTTCTTGAACTCTGGCGGGATCGTGGAAGGTCAGGATGTTGCCACTGTCAATGACATTACTTTGACCACTGTCGTTGGTAGATGACTAATTTGACGAATTAATTGTTGTTTCCCACGATCTTTGTTTTTTCCAATTTTCTTTGGAAGTCTCTTATTAGTTTTTAACTTCTGTACATAATAAATTTCCGTCTTGTTAAACATTTTAAACTACAGACAGATGCTGAGTGTTTTTGGAATGTTAGAATTTTTATTCTTGAAATATGATGTCTTGGGTTGGGACAAAAGGAAGGTTGACTGTCAAATATCGTTTGGAGCGAATTCTAGGGAACGAAGACTATCACGAATTGTTTTCACATTCCTCTATTCATTATTTACGTTCATGAGAATCGGATTATCATCCGGTCTCAGAAAACATCCTTATAAAACCAATCTATTAATAATAGCAATCCCAATTAATATTGAAAGGTTATGTTTTTTTTATTTAAAAACTTAAATGTTTTAATTTTTAAAATTGCATCTTTTCGTTATAAAATGTTGTGTCTTTTCATAAAAAAAACTGAATTATGTGGGTTGAAAAGTTGTGTCATTTTTAAAATAAGTTGTATCTTTTCAATTATATAACTATTTAATTGAAAAGTTGTGTCTTTTCAAAGAATAAGTTGTATCTTTTCAACTATGTAACTATTAAACTGAATTATATTTATTGTAAGAGTTGTTTTATTCATAATCATTCACATAAAATTGTGTTTTTTTTATAAAAAACTGAAATGTATTAATATTAAGTATTGTATTTTCATTATAAAAACTTAAATCTTTTCATAAAAAACTGAATTATATCTGTTGTAAAAGTTGTGTCTTTTAATTTTTATTTTGGTCATAATCATTCACATAAATATTTAGATTGTTTATATCAAGTTAGTGTATTAAAGTGAAAGGTTATATTTATTAAAAATTTATATAAAAAGTAGTATTTATTAAAAATGAAAAGTTGTATGTACTTTTATAGTTTTTGGTATAAAAAATTGCATCTATTGCTTATGCTTTTCAAATATATATATAGATGTGTGTGTGAGTGTGTTTTATAATTTGCACCTCATCAGATACGAAATGTTTGAACCCCTTCGAAAGCGAAATGTTTGTACCCCTTCGTACACAAAATGTCCGTACCCCTTCGGATACGAAATGTTCGCACCCTTTTGGACACGAAATGTTCGCACCCCTTCGGATACGAAATGTTCGCACCCATTCGGACACGAAATGTTCGCACCCCTTCGGACACGAAATGTTCGCACTCCTTCGGACATGAAATGTTCGCACCCCTTCGGACACGAAATGTTCGCACCTCTTCGGACGCATCCTATCAATTCTAAGAGATGTTTCTATTCATTTAAAATTTAACTCATGTCTTTTCATTGTACTGTTTTGTTCGTACCTTTCTGTTTATAACTGTTTTCTTTTTAGTTTATATGTTTCCGATTCTATTATATTATGTTTTATGTGTGTCATTACCATATGTTATATTTTTCGTCCATTATTACTTTACTTGACAAATTGCATCTTTTTCCACTTATATCTTTTCAACTTTATATATTGTGTGGTACAGAATTTTTTTCCCTATCAAATCATAAATTTTTTAGTTGAAAAAAAGAAATTGTTTTTCTCTCTTGTTCACAAGGCGATTTCATCAACAACACTTTCCGGAAGGTGTAGTTTCATGCACCGGCTGTACTCCTTTCCTTTATTGTTTGTCAATAGGTTAGATTAATCAAGTTCTCATAAGAAAAACCAAAACGTCTTTGTTTTCCTCACGACGTTTCGTCAACTTTAAAAAAAAAAGACGTTTCGTCAACTTTTTCAACAACAGTTCAGTCTTATGGCTACTTTGGCCTCCTATTTTGCCATCGATGTACTGTATTCCCTTGTCGTGAGAGTTATATGTTGTTACCCAAAGTTATATGTTGTTACCCAAATCTATTTGGTATTTGACAGTGGTATCATTTTCACTTCGACGGTCGTGTCTCCACTCATCTCCATCTTCTATGGCGTCTTTTGTCATAGGAGAACAGTCTCTCCAGAAGTTGGATCTCTGGTGATAAATAAAAGTTATGATAAAACACATGATTTGACATACACTTATTTCCAACAAAATATAAATGTGTCATAAACCAATATATGTGGACATATCGAATAATTCGTATTTCAAATTGGAAGAATATATAATGTCTACCCTTCGGCTAGAGAGTTATATTATCTTTACATGTTTTGTATAAGGTGTTCTTACAGTTGACAATAAAGTTTATTTTTTGTTTAAAGATGCATGTGAAGCAAATAGCTTACTGGAAAAAGATAAAGAATGTCATGAAGCATCACGTTGATCTATTTATGAACAGTTGCGTAAGTTGCATTATTTTTTTGTGATGTTATTAGTTCACAGTCAAGTTATAAATATATTACAGTTTTGAGATTCCATTACAGTGAGAAAAACTATGTATAGGTTAATGAACTTTATAATTTTTCTGAACAATCTTCTTATTTTACCATATGCATTGGTATGGTATTTCGGGTGGACTGACGTCATCCCCAATTGCAATTAAAATATCATGAAACTGAAATGGTAAACTAAAGAAGGGATTAAGTAAAGTTTTGCATCTAATTATTCTTTTCTGCTTATCGTTCCTATATATATAGGTTAATGAACTTTATGTATATATAAATATTTTTAGTAATATTAAACCAAAATAAAGTTAAGAGATTGCTTTTTTATCATAATTTTATAATTTATGTAGAACTAATTTTTAATAATTTAAAATTATTTTTGAAAAATCATATTTAGTAATATTAAACCAAAATAGAGTTAAGAGATTGGTTTTCAAATGGTTGTCAAAATGTCTAATGACTTTTCTTATATTAATGACGTATCTTTTCATTTTAAAATTGGATATAATTTTAAATAGTTACATTACCCCTGTTCGTTTCATCATCGCGGGATTCAGCGGTAGCGTCAGAAAATTGAACCTTTACTGACAGAAAATACACAAACCGGTGAAGCACGGCCAACTGATTTCCAATCGCTGCGGCAAGTGACAACTAATAAAACGGACGCGAAAAATATCAGCGACGTCGGCGTCTCATTATTTTGTGTGTCCAGCAATCCATTAGCGATTGCTTTCGCTTTAGACATTGTTATTTTGACTCCGTCACAGTAAAATTTTTTGCCATTACCGCTGGACGCGGCATTTTTGAAACGAACAGGGGTATTGTTTTATCTAAAAATGTGTCTTTACTCTGCGAGTTCCATATATTTTAAGATTTTATCAAAAAATATCTAAAAGTGTATCTACTTTATTACATAAATTTCATATGTTTTTAATGATCACTGCTTTTCTTTCATTTTCGTATATATTTTAAGGAATCTTAAAAATTGTCAATATATATTTGGTTTAATGGGTAACTCAGTTATTTTCATAATATTATATCTACAAAATTAAATAAATGCATTTTCAATTATATATTATGGTTTATAATATCATGTCTTTGGTGCAGTTTTTTGTCTAATTTAGTTTTATTTATTCGGGTTTCAGATAAAACGTGCGGCCTATTTAGAAAATTTTATTTATCAATCGATAATAATTAACAAAATGTGAACCAAGAAAAAATATTTTCATATATGCACATGTCAATTCATGCATGATTTTGATACATGTGCTAAAGTTTTAATTACACTTAAATGGGAAAAGATAGTTGGAGAGTTAGATGATTTTTTGAAACCGTTTAACTGAACTATTATAGTTTCCTAGATGAATAATTGCAACCGATCAAATGAAACATTGCAACCGTTGTGATTGTATTTTTTGATGAACCATTGTAATTTTTGGCCATGAATTGTAATTGTTGGATATTGAGTCACTAAAAATTTGGTGTTAACCATTGCAACTCATCATATGAAACATTGCAACCGTTGTGATTGTATTTTTTGATGAACCATTGTAATCTTTGGCCATGAACCATTGTAATTGTTGGATATTGAGTCACTAAAAATTTGGTGTTAACCATTGCAATCGTTAATTTAATTTGCAATTTCTGGTTGACAACCATTGCAACCGTTAGACTTTCATATAAGAGATTTTGAGAAATGACAAATGAAAACTAAAATAACAACACACAAAAGAATAAAAAAACACAACAATTACAATATATACTTATATTATTCTTAATTTAGGTTTATAATTCCAAGAACTATAAATTATATTTTTTGTTAAATATTTTTAGTATGATTGTATATAAATTTTGTTTGATTAATAGTGATATTTTTTTTTCAATTTTTGAAATATTAAATTATAGTATATATATGTTTGAATTTTTTTAATTAAATTTTAGTTTTTTTATTTTAGTTATAAACATCTAACACATTAAAATTTTATTTATTAACCTAATGACTCAATCTCTTAACTAAATTACATTACTGCAACTAAAATAATAAAAGTTTAGTAATTTAGAAAATGGATTAGTCTTATTCTTACATTGAGTAATATATTTAAATATAATTTAAAAGTTTAAATATTTTACAGAAATTGATTGATTATTACTATCGCTTGAGTTTTGTATTTGTTAAAGTTAATTGAAAATAGGTAAAAATAAACGAAGATGACAAAAAAAGATCAAAAAGTACCCTTCTCAACGACTTGAGGCGATTTTCTCAAACCACAGCCAAATATTTTTTCATAGATTTTCCTTATCCGGCGAAATATAGTTGCAAATATAAATTTTTAGCATTGTCAATAAAAGAATATAGTTGCATGCAAGATATTTTTTTTACCATATATATTTTTCCAAAAACAATTATATAAAATGCGGAATGTTTTTTAACAAAAGGAGTTCCCGTGCGATATCGCACGGGTTCCTTACCTAATTAAGGTAAAGAAAAAGTTCAAATTTGAGAAATGTTATTTGAATAACGAATAGATCAAATAAGTGATTTGGGAGTTGCCGCAGAGCGTTGACTTAGTGGAGCAGGCAAAATGATGTAAATTCGGAAAAGCAAGTGGTGGAACTCAAGGAAAAAGTGGAGACCATGTATTCAAATGACGATGCCACAAAGGAGTAAATAGCACTAGCTGTAAAAGACTATATGAAACTCTTAAGCTGAGAAATTGTTTTGGAAACAAAAGAGTGAAGCCATTTGGTTGCTAAAAGGAGGTAGGAACTCAATTTTTTCCACACTTTGACAAAGCAAAATCGCACCAAAATTAAAATATTTGAAGAGCGCTAGACGCAGCTAACCCATAAGTCTACCAATGAATTTTTTTTGGAAACAAAAGATCATGTCCACCTCATGTGTAGACAATTTGATGGGTAATCCATTGGAAGACTCATGGGTTAGCTGCGTCTAGCGCTCTTCAACCCAAGCAGCCACGTCGAGAAAGAGTTTCTCCAACCGTGGATCTACAAAAGTCCTGTTCGCTTTCTCGTGAGTGATCTTGAATAGATTATAAAAAGATGGCATCACTCTAGTCTTTTTAGCCTACACAAGGATATAAAGTGTAAGTTAACTAATTTTTATATAATATAATAATAATTAAGAAAATAAAAATAAACAAAAAAATTAATAAAACTTACAACTCATACACGAACTCCGGCGTAAGGGTTTTGCCCGGTTGTATGAAGCATGGGAAGTTACTATTCACATCCTTCGTCCTAGGGGAAGCAGAGCAACTGTTGGCTTTATGGATCGAGCCAAGTAGCTTCCAAAAGGCGATGAGGCCATCCCATATATCCTTCGTAAGCTCGATGGGTTTCACATCATATTCGTAGTACTCCCACTTATCCTTCCTGATGCGCCTCAGGACGTAGATCCGACCCCGGGTGGTGATATTGTCAACCAGATTGACCCAACCGATGTTATCCCATCCGATGATGTTTTCTGTACCGACCGTGCTATCTACCGTCTCGACCCGCAGACGTCCAGATTGGAGCTTAGGCCAGAAGCACGACCTGACGATGGAACTGACCGACCCACAGGCGTCCTTTCTTGACATTCTCAACAGGCTAAGACTAATAGTCAAGCCAGACTTTAGTTAGGACGTGAAGAATTGGAAGACGACCGCGCCTTCTCACTTTTTGCCTGTTTGGTTCGTACCGCAAAGCCTAACGACCGTACTGATGATCTTGCCTCCGTATTCGACCCATTGATGGACTTCTCTCACCCATATTTCTCTAAGGCAAGAATTCTCAAAATTTCTGAAGACTTGACCCTCGCCAGGACGCGACTCGTTCGTGAAGGACACCCGGCACACTGTACCAGTCGACCCACGTGCGTCTTCTCCTTACCCCCATGGACCCGATCAACCCAAATTTGAGAAATGTTATTTGAATAACGAAGAGATCAAATAAGTGATTTGGGAGTTGCCGCAGAGCGTTGACTTAGTGGAGCAAGCAAAATGATGTAAATTCGGAAAAGCAAGTGGTGGAACTCAAGGAAAAAGTGGAGACCATGTATTCAAATGACAATGCCACAAAGGAGTAAATAGCGCCAACTGTAAAAGACTATATGAAACTCCTAAGCTGAGAAATTGTTTTGGAAACAAAAGAGTGAAGCCATTTGGTTGCTAGAAGGAGGTAGGAACTCAATTTTTTTCCACGCTTTGACAAAGCAAAATCGCACCAAAATTAAAATATTTGAAGAGCGCTAGACGCAGCTAACCCATGAGTCTACCAATGAATTTTTTTGGGAAACAAAAGATCATGTCCACCTCATGTGTAGACAATTTGATGGGTAATCAATTGGAAGACTCATGGGTTAGCTGCTTCTAGCGCTCTTCAACCCAAGCAGCCACGTCGAGAAAGAGTTTCTCCAACCGTGGATCTACAAAAGTCCTGTTCGCTTTCTAGTGAGTGATCTTGAATAGATTATAAAAAGATGGCATCACTCTAGTCTTTTTAGCCTACAAAAGGATATAAAGTATAAGTTAACTAATTTTTATATAATATAATAATAATTAAGAAAATAAAAATAAACAAAAAAATTAATAAAACTTACAACTCATACACGAACTCCGGCGTAAGGGTTTTGCCCGGTTGTATGAAGCATGGGAAGTTACTATTCACATCCTTCGTCCTAGGGGAAGCAGAGCAACTGTTGGCTTTACGGATCGAGCTAAGTAGCTTCCAAAAGGCGATGAGGCCATCCCATATATCCTTCGTAAGCTCGATGGGTTTCACATCATATTCGTAGTACTCCCACTTATCCTTCCTGATGCGCCTCAGGACGTAGATCCGACCCCGTGTGGTGATCTTGTCAACCAGATTGACCCAACCGAGGTTACCCCATCCGATGATGTTGTTTGTACCGACCGTGCTATCTACCGTCTCGACCCGCAGACGTCCAGATTGGAGCTTAGGCCAGAAGCACGACCTGACGATGGAACTGACCGACCCACATGCGTCCTTTCTTGACAATCTCAACAGGCTAAGACTAATAGTTAAGCCAGACTTTAGTTAGGACGTGAAGAATCGGAAGACGACCGCGCCTTCTCACTTTTGGCCTGTTTGGTTCGTACCGCAAAGCCTGACAACCGTACTGATGATCTTGCCTCCGTATTCGACCCATTGATGGACTTCTCTCACCCATATTTCTCTAAGGCAATAATTCTCAAAATTTCTGAAGACTTGACCCTCGCCAGGACGCGACTCGTTCGTGAAGGACACCCGGCACACTGTACCAGTCGACCCACGTGCGTCTTCTCCTTACCCCCATGGACCCGATCAACCCAAATTTGAGAAATGTTATTTGAATAACGAAGAGATCAAATAAGTGATTTGGGAGTTGCCGCAGAGCGTTGACTTAGTGGAGCAGGCAAAATGATGTAAATACGGAAAAGCAAGTGGTGGAACTCAAGGAAAAAGTGGAGACCATGTATTCAAATGACGATGCCACAAAGGAGTAAATAGCGCCAACTGTAAAAGACTATATGAAACTCCTAAGCTGAGAAATTGTTTTGGAAACAAAAGAGTGAAGCCATTTGGTTGCTAGAAGGAGGTAGGAACTCAATTTTTTTCTACGCTTTGACAAAGCAAAATCGCACCAAAATTAAAATATTTGAAGAGCGCTAGACGCAGCTAACCCATGAGTCTACCAATGAATTTTTTTTGGAAACAAAAGATCATGTCCACCTCATTTGTCGACAATTTGATGGGTAATCCATTGGAAGACTCATGGGTTAGCTGGTCTAGCGCTCTTCAACCCAAGCAGCCACGTCGAGAAAGAGTTTCTCCAACCGTGGATCTACAAAAGTCCCGTTCGCTTTCTAGTGAGTGATCTTGAATAGATTATAAAAAAGATGGCATCACTCTAGTCATTTTAGCCTACAAAAGGATATAAAGTGTAAGTTAACTAATTTCTATATAATATAATAATAATTAAGAAAATAAAAATAAACAAAAAAATTAATAAAACTTACAACTCATACACGAACTCCGGCGTAAGGGTTTTGCCCGGTTGTATGAAGCATGGGAAGTTACTATTCACATCCTTCGTCCTAGGGGAAGCAGAGCAACTGTTGGCTTTACGGATCGAGCCAAGTAGCTTCCAAAAGGCGATGAGGCCATCCCATACATCCTTCGTAAGCTCGGTGGGTTTCACATCATATTCGTAGTACTCCCACTTATCCTTCCTGATGCGCCTCAGGACGTAGATCCGACCCCGTGTGGTGATCTTGTCAACCAGATTGACCAAACCGAGGTTACCCCATCCGATGATGTTGTTTGTACCGACCGTGCTATCTACCGTCTCGACCCGCAGACGTCCAGATTGGAGCTTAGGCCAGAAGCACGACCTGACGATGGAACTGACCGACCCACAGGCGTCCTTTCTTGACATTCTCAACAGGCTAAGACTAATAGTCAAGCCAGACTTTAGTTAGGACGTGAAGAATTGGAAGACGACCGCGCCTTCTCACTTTTTGCCTGTTTGGTTCGTACCGCAAAGCCTAACGACCGTACTGATGATCTTGCCTCCGTATTCGACCCATTGATGGACTTCTCTCACCCATATTTCTCTAAGGCAAGAATTCTCAAAATTTCTGAAGACTTGACCCTCGCCAGGACGCGACTCGTTCGTGAAGGACACCCGGCACACTGTACCAGTCGACCCACGTGCGTCTTCTCCTTACCCCCATGGACCCGATCAACCCAGATTAACCTGGACAAGTAGGCGAAGGGTTGCCTTAACCAGTCTGCCTCAAAATCAGAGTCTTTGACTCCTTTTATTATTCTTAGTCAAATTTATGTTTCGTAGTTGTGTGATTCCCACAAATATTTATGTCTTCCTTTGACCACACCTAGTATAAATATAAAATCACATCCCATGAATAAAGCAATCGATTTTCCTTTTTGTTTTTTAGTTTATCTCTTTGTTCTATGCTTAGGACACTTATTTGTTTCTTGGTGCGTAATATCCAAGCAACAACCTTCTTTTGTTGGACTTGTGCGTCATATCAAGCAACAATCAAAATTTGAGAATATCAACAGCCTTCCGCAACTGTTGTGCGACCCTTCAATCCATCAGTTCTCATTCAATCCGTCTGAGTTCATATCCAAAATCCGACGGAGTGATCTTCCATAATTTGGGCGTATCAAAGTAGTATCAGAGCCACTCAACCGGTATTCTCTTTCCATTTTTTCTCATCTTTTATTTCTAACACTTCTTCTTCATCTATCTATCTCAAATCCAGGCCATCTCTTTACCTTTGCCACATTTAAAAAAAAAAGAAAAAAAGATCTATCAAAGAATGAAGAGAAAGAAAACAAAGTTTGATTTATTTGGCTAGGTGGTGGAAGAGAAATTTTGCTGGCTGATGAAATCCAGCCTTAGAGTAGTTAAAAAGAATTTCAAAACCAAATCTATTATCCTTATATCCTGTGTCCATCCATTGTTGCTTGGAGATTCCATTGGGTTACTTTGATTTGTTCTCTTAGAACATTAAGAAAAGACTCAGAGTGACCACTGAATTTTTGAGAGAAACACTAGATTGGTGAGATTAAACACTTGAGTGTGTGAGGATTTTATCTACTAATATTTTGTGCTTATTATTTTTCAGGAAACCATGTGCAGTGATGAAGAAAGAAACCGACCCGAAAATTCTGTTGCTGGTTTATCTAACTTGCAAATGAGGGCTTTGAATGATTCTATGGCTAACATTATGAATGCAGGTTTAGAGGAGATCCATCAGAGACTTGAAGAGATTCAGGTCAGCCAACAGACGCGTCCTCAAACCAGAGCAAGAAGAGATCACCCAAGGAGGCCAAACCAGTCCAATGATGAGATCCAAGAAGAGAGTTCCAAGAGTAAGATGACAGATCTATCAACCGACCTAGGAGAGGTAAAAGAAACCGTGATCAAGGTGATGTTAATCCTTTTGCTAGAAATGAATGAGCTGATGATAGCTTAGGAGGTTTGAAACTTAAAATTCCAACTTTTGATGACAAAAATGATCTGGATGCTTTTCTTGAGTGGAAAAGAAAAATTGAGCTTGTTTTTGATTTTCAAAACATTTATGAACTTAAGAAGGTTAGGTTGCCAACAACTGAGTTTACTGGCTATGCTATTAACTGGTATGATCAAGCTGTGACTCATAGGAAAAGTACATATAAACGATCGATAGCTTCATGGGACGAGCTTACCATGCTAATGAAGAGACGGTTTGTACCTACCCACTATTACAGAGATCTACACCAGAAACTCAGACGCTTGCTCCAAGTAACCAAATCCCTGGAGGACTATTTCCAAGAGATGGAAATCTTGATGATCAAGGCGGATGTTGATGAGCCCTTGGAAGCTACCATGACCAGATTTCTCTCAGATCTCAACCGGGACATTCAAGACATGATGGAGCTTCAAGAATATTGAAGTGTCGAGCAGATGTTACACAAGGCAATTCTGATCAAGCAGCAAGTCAAAAGAAAGAGCTACTCTAAACCGGGCTTTGCTCCCACACCAAGCTACCAAGACAAAGGTAAGTCTCCAATCACAACAAATTATGCTTTTAAGAATGATGTTCCTGCTCATGTTGACAGAGGAAAATCTGTTGACCCCAAGCCGAGCAAGAGACATTAGGTGCTTCAAATGTCAAGGCCTTGGACACTATGCCAACAAGTGTCAAAACCAGAAAGTGATGATTCTCTTGGAGAATGGTGAAGTTGAGTCCGAAGATGAAAAGAAAGACAAGGAAGATCTTGGTCCAATCAATGATGAGGAGGAAGAACCATTCGATTACCCACATCATGGGCCACTTCTTGTTGCTAGGAGACCCTTGGACGATGCACTTGGTCCCATCTTCGATGAGGAGGTTGATCACTTGGACAATGATCTAGGTCCGACCTTTGATGATGATTCTGGTCCGATCTTTGATGAAGAGGACAATCACTTCGACTACCCAGCTCATGGTCCACTTCTTTTCAATAGGAGATCATTGAGTGTTCAGCCAAAAACCAATGAACGAGAAAAAGGGAGAATCTTTTTCACTTTAGATGTTTGGTTTCTGATAAAGTTTGTTCTTTGATTATTGATGGAGGCAGTTGCACTAACGTTGTTAGTGACACTCTTGTTAGGAAACTTGGACTTGAGACCAAGCCACTCTCTCAACCTTTTAAGTTGGAATGGCTAAACGAAGCTGGTGAGCAGTACGTGAAGGAGCAAGTCACAGTTCCTCTTACTATTGGTCGATATGAGGACGAAGTCCTTTGCAATGTCCTTCCCATGGACGCATGCCACATCCTTTTGGGTCAATCATGGCAATTTGATAAGAAAGCAGTGCATTATGGTTACACAAACTGACACTCTTTGATCATAAGGGAAATAAAATCACTCTAGTTCCTTTGAATCCGTTGGAGGTTCGCCAAGATCAGGTCCAACTTAAAGGGGTCGAGAGTCGAGACAAAGAACCGAAGCCGGAGAAACCTGAGGTATCTCACAAAAATTCCAACTTCTTTATCAAGGAAAGTCAGGTAAGAAAATCCTTGTATTTTCAACAACCATTTTTTTGCTCGTTTACAAAGAAACTCTAATGGCTTCTTCTGACCTTGCACCAGAAATTCCGAGTGATTTGATAGATGTCTTGAAGGAATTTGCTGATGTTTTCCAGATGAAATCCTAAGGTATTGCCACCAGTAAGGGCGTTGAGCACCAGATTGACTTCGTCCCGGGCACGTCTCTTCCAAACCATTCATCTTACCGAACCAACCTGGTGGAAACAAAGGAACTTTAAAAGCAAATTGGTGAGCTTCTTGAGAAGGGATATATCAGGGAAACCCTTAGTCCTCGTGTCGTGCCTGTTCTCATTGTGCCCAAAAAGGATGGTTCTTGGCGCATGTGTGTAGACTGTCGTGCCATCAACAACATAACGATAAAGTATAGTGATATAGCTTATTTATTACCAGTTTTAGGCCATGTTATAGGA
>CAJHQP010004784.1:0-51856 GCA_905132765.1 Moricandia arvensis | reverse complement strand
CACTACAGTCCTAGTTTAGAATGCCACAAAGCATTCTTATTCAAAGTAGAAGCAGGAGAAGAAGTAAAAGAAGAACTATGACTAAGCAGAGAAGTAAGCTCTTCAAGTAAGTAAAGGTCTCCTTTTGTAACTCCTTGCCGAATTAAACAACTGTTCTCAATATCCTGAAAATTCACATCACTAGGACTGAAGATAACATTGTGTTGCAAGTCACTGGTACACTTCTTAACATATAACAAGTTTGATGTAAACTCAGGCATATAAAAGGCTCTAGATTCATTATCAAACGGTTTTTACTTGCCTATACCCCTTATTGGAATCCTATCCCCATTAGCAATCATAACATGTCCATGCGCAGGTTTTATGTCCTTAATAAGACTAGTATCACTAATCATATGATGTGATGCACCTGAATCAACTATCAATGGTTTAGACATGCTACAAGCACTATGAGATAGACCATCATCCTATAGTGAGTATATGCATCAGTTTGATCATGAAAAGGAGATGTGAAGAGCCAAACAAAAGAAGTGAATGCCAAGAATCTCCACACCAAACTGAATAAGAAGAAGCTATCCAAGCCATGAGGAAGCCTCAATGGAGATAACACACAACCAAGACAACGATTGTGCAAAGATAGGGCATGTGTACTTAAGAGAAGGAGGCTGTAGAGTCATAAAGTGTGTTGCAAGTATTCAAGACTTGTTCAACAAGGAAAGGAGCCAGCGAGCTGAGAATGATCAAGGAGCCATGTGCAAAAATTGTGCAAAATTAATGATGTGCAAATTTTGTACAAAAATATTATTTTGCACAAGATTTCCACAAGAAAGATAATGAAGTGCAAATTTCGGGTCAGACCCGAAACACCCAAAGATCAATGTGCAAAACAAGGGTTGGAGATAATCTTTGGTGCATATTTTGTGCAAAATAATCAAGAGCAATGTGCAAGAATAGGGATGTTTATCTCGTGCAAGAAAGAAGAAAGAAGGTGTTGGCGCCAAGAGTGATTTGATTAATTAACGATCACATGTGAAGCTTAAGAAAGAGAGATGTTGGGAGCTGTCACTATCTCTTCCTTGCTTCAGAAACTCCCTTGTCGTATTCCTCCTTGGCAGCTTCCTCCTAAGTTTTATATTAGTTTCCTAGATATGCTTTGTTTATTCTTCCTTTGTCTTGTTTCTACAAGTGTAACCTAAAGCTCCTTCTCTATAAGTAGAGAGAAGAACCATTGTAATGTGGAGACATGAAAATAAGAGATAAGCTTTCCAACAATCTGTGTACCTCCACCTCCTTTACTAAGTGTTAATCAAATTATTCACAATGTAGAGAGATAGGGTTACACGATTCTGGATCTGCCTAAGGGCAGATCATTGCTTACCCATTCACTCTAAATCAGTCTAAACTATTCTTGAATATGTTATTAGTGTACTTCTAGAGTTCTTGTATCAATCTCACAGCCACTTTACCTTTCTAGATTCAGATGGTGTGTCTATTGGTTGCTAAGAGGATTCAATCACAAGTTGATTGTCTCTGCCATTCTTGAAGAGTGAGTTCATGTTCTTAGCTGTTCTTGGCTTTTCCAACACAGATCATTGCTTACCCATTTACTCTAAATCAGTCTAAACTCTTCTTCAATCTGTTTATTAGAGTAGCTCTAGAGATATTGTATCAATCTCACAGCCAATTTATCTTTCTATATTCAGATGGTGTGTCGATTCGTTGCTAAGAGGATTCAATCACAAGTTGATTGTCTCTTCCATTCTTGAAGATGGAGTTCATGTTCTTAGCTGTTCTTGGCTTTTCCAACATGGTATCAGAGCTTTGTTGCTCTTCTTGGCCTTAACTCACTTATTTTGTGTCGATTTCTTCATCTGAATCTCTCTCTCTCTCTGACTTTAAAATTAGTTTTGAGGAGCTGTGTGGCTAGGATTCAAAACTTGGACAGTAGAGAGTTTAGATGAAGTATGTTTTCAAAAACTGTGTGTTTATTCAAGATACAATCTTTAAAAGTTTTTTTTTATATATCAATGACTCTCCCCTTGAACTCCTCATTGTTTAAGGTTTGGGAAAAAGATTAAAATATACTCATACTAGCCTGAGGGAGAAAGAAAAGATTATACTTGTGTCTTGAAATCTCTTGAAAATTGATTTCACAAAATTTCTCTTTGAAAATTATTACTTTGGTGTGTGTTCTTCATCTTGTCTAATGACTTTTTCAAAGAGGACAAGATGGAGTTCGTGATTTTTTTTTTTTGGTTTCCTCTCTCCCATGTGTAAGCTTTGGTCCTGATCTTGAGTTCGGATTATAAGAAAAAAGCATAAGGGAGGGAAATGAAACAAAAGACTTCATCTGTTTTGTGCTTTAAAATCAGTTTTAAAAGATGAAGTTCTTGCTTGTTTTGTCTGAAACAGTATCATTCTTTTCTACCCTTGGTCTCTTAATATTTTTCAAAACTTGGTGAAAGATTTAAAGTGTAATGAAACCAATGCTTTAGGGAGGAAGAAAGATTGATGGTGATTTGAAGAAAAGTAATTTGTAAGAGCATTTGAATTTTGGATTTAAAGAAAACCTCTTTGAAAGGATTTGAATTCTGAAAATGTTTTGAACAGATTCTTGAGTAATCTGATTTTGAAAAATGTTTTAAAATGTGTTAACTGGTGGTATGTTCATGTCCCACCAGTATTGTTGATCAGACATGAAGCTTGAAGGCCATGGACTGAAAACTGCTTCCGCATTCTCTCATTCTCCAACATACTCTCTCTTACTCTCCATTATTCTCTCATACTCTTATTACTTATTCTCTCATTCTCTGGTTACTTATACTCTCTAGTTACTTTATTCTCTCCATCACTCACTAATTTTGTGCTTTGAATATGTCCATACTCAACAGGTTCTAAGTCTACGAAAGTTGATTGGTGTTTGTGCTCGGTTGTCTCAGGAAGACAATGCAAGTTTGGTTGATCTAAAGCAGCATCAGAACCTTTGGGAGTTAGAAACAATGGCCTCAGCTTCATTGACCCAAGACAAGAAGATCTTGAGGAGAAGAGACTGTAGGAAAGTGATGAATCAGCTCACCAGCAAGATGTTTTCCTAAGGGTCTTTAAGCTATATGATGAAGCATCAGGAAGACACAACTAACAAGCATGGAGTCCTTCCGTTATTGAGTTAAGTATCACACACGATTCTCATGGTGTCACACACACTTAACAATCAGTTCAGATCATGGCTCAAGCCATGAGTCACTTTTGGCGGCTCTAAAGACAAGTCCAAGTCGCAATATAGATCATGGATCGAAGAAGCTTGAAGCTCAAATCAAACCAAGGTCATAGCAATCCCAATGCACCGTAAAGGCTATACTCTTTTTGTCCTCATCATGGTTCTATCCCAAGTGGTTTTACATGGTGAGGTTTTTAATGAGGTAGTTATTTGCGTGTTGCAAACTTGGCCTTTAGAACCAATGGCTTCCACAGCCCAAGCTTGAGGGAGGGTATTAAAGTGTATCAAGAAAAGGAGATGTGAAGGGCCAAACAAAGGAAGTGAAGGCCAAGCATCTCCACAACAAACTGAAGAAGAAGAAGCTATCCAAGCCATGGGGAAGCCGCAATGGAGACAACACATGGCCTAGACAAAGATTGTGCAAAGAGAGTGCGTGTGTACTGAAGAGAAGGAGGCTGTAGAGTCATGAAGTGTGTTGCAAGTATTCAAGACTTGTGCAACAAGGAAAGGAATCAGCAAGCTGAGAATGATCAAGGAGCCATGTGCAAAGATTGTGCAAAAATAATGATGTGCAAAGTTTGTACAAAAAGATTATTTTGCACAAGATTTGCACAAGAAAGATAATGAAGTGCAAAGTTCGGGTCAGCCTCAAAACACCCAAAGATCAATGTGCAAAACAAGGGTTAAACATAATCTTTGGTGCAGAGTTTGTGCAAAAGAATCAATACCAATTTGCAAAAATAGGGATGTTGATCTCGTGCAAGATAGAAGAAAGAAGGTGTTGGCGCCATGAGTGATCTTTGAATTTAAACAAAGATCACATGTGAATCTTAAGAAAGAGAGCTGTTGGTAGCTGTCACTATCTCTTCCTTGGTGCAGAAACTCCCTTGTCATATTCCTCCTTGGCAGCTTCCTCAAGAGTTTTATATTAGTGTCCTAGATATGCTTTGTTTATTCTCCCTTTGCCTTCTTTCTGCAAGTGTAACCTAAAGCTCCTGCTCTATAAATAGAGAGGAGAACCATTGTTATGTGGAGACACACGAAAATAAGAGATAAGCTTTCCAACAATCTGTGTACCTCCATCTCCTTTACTAAATGTTAATCAAATTATTCACAATGTAGAGAGATAGGGTTACACGATTCTGGGTCTGCCTAAGGGCAGATCATTGCTTACCCATTCACTCTAGATCAGTCTAAAATACTCTTTACTCTGTTATTTGTGTATTTCTAGATTTATTGTATTAATCTCACTGCCACTTTATCATTTTAGATTCAGATGGTGTGTCGATTGGTTGCTAAGAGGATTCAATCACAAGTTGATTGTCTCTTCCATTCTTGAAGAGTGATTTCATGTTCTTAGTTGTTCTTAGCTTTTCCAACAAGATGCACCAAAAGAATACCCCCTGAGTTTACCAAAGGTGTTACCATTGTCTTTGACCATCTTGATGAGAGCATCCATTTCTGGTAGGTGGATGAACTCATGCTCATTTGGGCAGTTGGTTTGTTGAGCAGTGTATGTCACCAAGGCTTTGTTCTCACCACCTTCACGTCCTTCAGTATCTTGTGCCCCGGTTGAGGGTCCAAATCCATGCTGATCATTTCCTCCATAGCTCACATTCGCCATAGCATCTCTGTCCTTCATGATCTTGGCTAGTTTGAGGTGTGGGTGAAGGATCCAACACTGATGCTTCTTGTGTCATTGTCTCTTGCAATGATCACAGTTCCCATTGAACCACCTATCTTCATACTTGTTCACCTTGTTGACTAGAGGCACCTCGGCTTGATTTGCTAAGGTAAGCTCCCCCTTTCCTCCAAACAACCCCACTGACCCTTGTTCCTTTTTGATCTGTGCGCAGACTTCCTCCAAGGTGGGCAAGTTCTCAGCTCGCAAGATGTGTTTCACCAGGTCATTGTAGGTGAAGTTGAGGGTGAGCAACAATTTAAAGACTTTATCTTGCTCAAGCCTTTCATTGAGCTCATCTGGATCTGTTGTACTCGACCTCAACATCTCAATCTCGGACCACAAAGCTCTAAACTTCCCAAGGTGCTTTGTGAACTCCATATCTTCTTGTGCTAGACTGTTGATAAAGTTTGGAAGAGATTTGGAGACTAAAGATCAAGACTTTACTAAGAACACATTTCTGGAAATGAAGAACACTAGACAGAAAAGAAGAGACTCGAAAACTGCTTGATTGATTAATGAGAAGGGTTACAACATATATAGAGAAGGTAAAGCAATGCTTAACGGATACAAGAGGATAAGGTTTCAACTCGAAAATGTGAAGTCAAGGTCTTGGGCGCACCTGGTTTGAAATACACTGACCAGAAGCTTTAAACGCTTGATTCCCTTGGCATCTTGACCAGATGCTCTTGGCCAGCCTGTCCAGGCAAGGAGTAACCTTATCCATAAGGTTCAGTGCACTTAGATACACGGAAGGAAGGAAGGAAGAAGCTTATCCGCAGGAAGGTAACTCTTCTGGTTTACCCGGAGTAACTTTGGTCGACCCAAATTTACTTTGGTCAACCTAAGTCTTGTACGACCATCTTGTAAGGCCTTGTACGGACATGTACGGACTTGTACGAAAAACACCATTTTAATTCCTCTTCGTTCCCCTCAGTATTCTTCAACCCTCATCCATAGTTTATAACCTCATATCTTATTTGGTTCAGCAGATAATCCTGGAGAGCCTTGGGATTAACCTCTCTCAAGACCCAAAGACTGGAGGAGGACCACCACAGAGTCCCCCCACAACCAATGAATAAGATCAGACTCCCCACTTTGACCATGAGGGGGGATATGAACTTGGAGGGAACAACCAAGAAGTGAACACTCAAGTTCTCATGATCAAAGTGTGGAACAAGAAGAAGGAATGGTAAATGAAGAAGGAGAAGGATCAGTGAATGAGGGAAATGGTCAGAATGACGATCAAGAACCAGTAGTGGAGCAGCAACTAAGGAGAAGCACCAGGGTAAGGAATCCTCCAACTAATTGGGTGAACACCAGAGTATATTACAATGCACAAGCTGTATAGCACCCATCCCAAGTATCCTGCTCACTTGCACACTATCCTGAAGAACATTGCGTGTTCATGATCAATCTGGATGAGAGCTATATTCCAAAGTCATATGAGGAGAAATGAAGGACAAAGAATGGAAGGAGTCAGTTGGTGCGGAAGCAAACTGATGCGATCTGGATCAGCCTCAAAACCAAGGATTTAAAGATCATGTGTGAACCAGTTAGGCTAGTGCTTAAAGTGTGGTTCAAGGGCCAAAACGTGGAGGTTATTGGCTTATTCCATGAATATTGGATATGGAGAAGCTGAGAGCTCTTGATGCAGCCTTGGAACTACTTGGATCAACTGTTAACAACAAAGAAGTTTGACCTCAAGAAGATGGACGACCAGGACGTGATCATTACTCGAAAAAGAGCTTGCAAACATCAACAACTTGCAACATGGACGACTGGGAGAGAGTCAAATGGTCGAAAATGGAGATAAAGAAAAAGCAAATGGACTAAAGCTTTGCTTGGGCCAGGAAGATCATTAGTATCGATCAAATGGGCCTAAGGAACAAGTGGAATTGATCAGAAGCAAAATGGGTCGAATTCAAGATGGAGATGGTTGAACAAGGGCCTTTGAAGCCCAAGAAGTGGAAAGATCAACCATCTTGGTTCAAGTTGGCCGGTTTACTTATTTAGGTTTATTTCTATTTTCTTGTAAACCCATTAGAGTTAGGTTTTCCTTTTTAGACTAGGGTTAGGGTTTTCTTAAACCAAACAGAAATAGGTTTTAGTTTTTCCTTTTTAGATTAGGAATAGGGTTTTCATTTGTGTCTTTATAAGCCAAAGCTCTGCACATAATGTAACTACACACTCTTTTAATAAAATTCCCCCAAAGCTTTGGCTTTAATCTTGTCTCTTTGGAGGCTTCTATCTTGTCCATTCACGTGGTCAAGCTTGTTCATATTTTTTGAGCATCCATCCGTCGCCAGGAAGAATACTCTTCTGTTTATGTGACTGTCCATCAGGCATCAACAAAGCGAGTTGGCACTGGTAGATAGTTGTAGCGAAAAAACATCTAAGTCTTCCGAAGCCTGGGTGTGAAGTTCATCACATCCATCCTAGAGTCTCAAAGTTTTAGGATCCATTCCACCCTCCTTCAAGTGATTCGTGGGAGAGACAGCCTATCCAAGAACGTATCAAGTGGTATCAGAGCCTCTTGAAGGTTTAGGGTTAGATTTTTTTACCTAGATCACGTGAGCTTCAAGAGAGTATCAACTCGTCTAGGAAGCACAAAAGGCATACTTGGCTAATTTGACTAGTCAACAATTCCAAGATGACCTCAGAAGAGAGTTGACTCAAGCCTTCCATGGTTTGATAGTAGTCGAACCAACAAGACCAGACCATAAGAGATTTAAACCTCCTGAACCTAAAGTACCTGAAAAAGCAAGATCTAAAGAAACAAAGCGACTTGTTTTGGATCAGTGTGGGATGTGATCTAAGCGACCAACAAACAAGGGTTAGCTGATTTATATTGTCCCAGATCTATCAATAAACAAAGGCTTAAATGCATGGCTTAATCCTACCAAATAAAAGTCATCAATCACAGCCAAAAGAGAGGACAAAGAGACTGAACCAGAACCAGTTGTTCATTGTCAAGAAAGTAGCTTGGCTGACAAGTTGAAACAAGAGAAAGCCCAACCAGCTTTCAGTAAACACGTCTATGACTTAAGAAAGGCTGCGCAGGGAGTATTTTGTGAATCACCTAAAGTACACGACTTGGCACTTACATATTTGGTTGAAGAACGTGATGTCAACAAATTTCTTTTTATGATTTTCTGATCAGTCCTTGTGTGTTGATTCATGACAGTCTCGTGGGCAGTCTGAAGTTTGTAAATGGGCTTCAAAACCTTCTCTTTGAACCAGGAGAAGGGACGTGTATGCATAGAAGCAATAGCAACACCCTGGTCCAATGAGCAACAACCAAGAATTTGAATTTATACTATCCATTCATCTTTCAAAAACAGGATTTGAGGTCAAATCCTTTTGAAGGAGGAGAGGATGGTGTGACCAGAACAAGCAACAAGCATAAGGGATTCACGTCCTTGGTAGTTACAAAACTGATCAAGATATTCTGAGATGGACTCTGCTAGAACTTTGGAAAAGGTTATGACCAACCAAAGCTTAAAAGGGAGAAAGGAGGCAATACAACTCGTTCACAAGACCATAAGGAGCATTAATTTTCAGTTAACAAGAAGTGGGGTCGTGTTAAACTGAAGGATGATCGAGATATACTCTTACTCAGCCACATTGGACTTGTTCGGCCACCTTAACATCCAATGAAAATATTGCTGGAATTTGGAGAGCTAAAGGTACACATGAGCAATGGCAACACACTAACTAAAGGAACAACACATATGAAGCAGAGTATGAACGGTTCTATCTTGTTAAATGTATTGGATTTGAGGACAGATCCCTTTGAAGTAGGAGAGGATGATGCGATCTGGATCAGCAACAAAACCAAGGATTTAAAGATCATATGTGAACCAGTTAGGCCAATGCTTAAAATGTGGTTCAAGGGCCAAAATGTGGAGTTTATTGGCTTATTCCATGAAATATTGGATAGAGAAAAGCTGAGAGCTCTAGATGCAGCCTTGGAACTGTTGGGATGAAGAATAAACAAATCTGAAGCTGATGAAAGACCAAGCAAATCAGGAGCAAGCAAATCAAGCATTTAGAACAAGCAGATTTGAATTTGTCCATATAGTCTTGCTTCTAAAGAAACTCATCTTGCCCTAACTTACTTTGCAAGGCAAGAAAAGAGTTGGGGAGACTTAATATGGACGTTGGGAGCATCAAGAAGTAAAGGGAATCAAGTTTGAATGGAATTACTCAGTTCTGGTTTGATTTGGACAAGTAGAAGTCACATGGGTGCTTTGGAGAAGCAGCTGGACCTGTCACTATCACACCAAGATGAATGTGCCCTCTTCCTCCAGTCACTTTCTCTTCCTTTGAACGTGCCAGACTGTCCATGCCACAGCCTGCTCCACACCAGTCTGTCCCAACCGGCTCTGAACTTCATTTCATAATAGTATTTAATTTCATTGTTTTATTGTTAGTTTAATGTTGTTGTCTTGTCTAGTAACTTGGCTATAAAGCCCCCTACATGTATCCACAAAATTCCTAAGGAGAGTTGAGCCTCCTCCTTCAATTATTCTCTGTTGTACAATCTCTCATACTCTCATACTCTCTGAAGTGATAAGTTAACTCTTTCCTTTAACAAATCTCTGGTTACTTTATTCTCTCAGTCTTTCTGGTCCAAACTAAACCAGAAGCTGATTCTCTTCACCAAAATCATTCTCCATATCATTCTCACCATTTTCTCTCAATTCTCACATGGTATCAGTGCATCAAAGCTCCTGAAAATCTATTCTCACTTCCGCAAAAACTCTGTCAAAATTTATCTTTAAAACTGCCTTGGATACATCTCTTTATCCACTGGTCCAAAGGTCTTCCAAGAGGGAAGAACCTCACCAGAACTCAAGATAAGGGAGTATACCAGTACGTGAAACTCAAGGAAGCTCCAGAAAATTCAAGCAAGCTTCATCCAAGATCAGTTTCTGATCCAGTTCTTGCAAAACCAGTAGCAAAACTCTTTTGTCCACTGGTCCAAAACTCTCCAAGATGGAGACTGAAACTGAAATAGCGACTCCAGAGACTTCAAGGGGTCCAAATAAGAAACCAACCCACCTCCTCTTGTCCAAAATGCTGAAGAAAACCCATGGAGAAAATTATTGTTGGAGCAAAGTCACTGAAGAAGCATCAAAGCTAGACTGTTCAAACTATTCTCTAGCCAATAAAGCTGAAGCTTATTCTGTGATCCCCAAGACCCACGACCAACAAGAGGATAGGATGGGTTTGAAGTGTGTCCATGTTAAGAGGGAGGGAATCAAGGAGAAGAGGTGTTGGACAGTCAATCCACACCTCAAACAACTTATGTGTCACTAAGCCCCCATGGGGTGGAGGTTTAAGAGACCAGATCAGGTTCTTGATAATCTGTGCCTCCTTCAATAAAGAACAAGTTTCCCATGTGTTCAGAGCCTACAATAGTATATTCCTGACCATGGAGAGATTGCCCACTACCCAAAAACACTTTGGACACTGATTGTGTTCATTAACTCCCAAGATGGTAGAGAGGAAGATTGGTACTGTGGAGAGATTGCTCAGGAGGTCTTACCTGAAGCCAAGAGGGTGAACAGAAGATGTCCTCAAGAGGAAAGGCCATCACTAAGCCAAGAGGGCTGTGGTCTCCAGGTGTTGGTGGTTATCATTGGCTCTCAGCTTCAAGCTTGACCATATACTCTCATTCTCAGGTCAAGCTTGAGGAGGGGTGTTAAATGAGAAGCCAATGTCATATTATTCAAGCTGGAGCAAATGAAACAAGTGGAGTTGACCAGGGATATTCTTGGCTGACCAAGGAAAAGGCAGTTCATTCAAAAGATGGCAGCTGAATCTTTGCAAAGTCCCCCTACCATGTCTGTTCTACAAGTGCCTTTGCGAGGCCATTATGAAGGAGGATGAAATGAGAGATTCAAGTGCAAGCCAAGAGGGAATACACTCCACATTATCATCCCAAATACATGTTGGCTTGATCTAAACCCAAGAAGAAGGCAAGAAGCCAGAGGCAAGGGGGGAGACAAGCTGTGAAATAAGAAGAAGATTCAAGAGGAACCATTTGAAGCGGGAAGCAAGGAAAGGGCGTGTCTTACTTGCCAATAAAGATGTCCAAAAGATGACTGGATTGCTTGTACTCTTTTTCCCTATAATTAGGTTTTTAATGAGGCAAGTAATCTCAGTTCCAAGCTTGCCCAAGGATCTCTTATGGTCAAGCTTGAGGCGGAGTGTTGGGATGAAGAATAAACAAATCTGGAATTGATGAAAGAATAAGCAAATCAGGAGCAAGCAAATCAAGCATCTAGAACAAGCAGATTTGAATTTGTCCGTACAATCTTGCTCCACAAGCAACTCATCTTGCCCTAACTTACTTTTCAAGGAAAGAAAGTAGTTGGGAGACTTAATATGGACGTTGAGAGCATCCAGAAGTAAAGGGAATCAAGTTTGAATGGAATTACTCAGTTCTGGTTTGATTTGGACAAGTATAAGTCACATGGGTGCTTTGGAGAAGCAGCTGGACCTGTCACTATCATACCAAGCTGAATGTGCCATCTTCCTCTAGTCACTTTATCTTCCTTTGAACGTGCCAGACTGTCTATGCCACAGCCTGCTCCACACCAGTCTGTCCCAACCAGCTCTGAACTTCATTTCATAATAGTATTTAATGTTACTGTTTTATTGTTAGTTTAATGTTGTTTTTTGTCTAGTAAGTTGGCTATAAAGCCCCCTACATGTATCCACGAAATTCCTAAGGAGAGTTGGGCCTCCTCCTTCACTTATTCTCTGGTTCACAATCTCTCATACTCTCATACTCTCTGAAGTAATAAGTTAACTCTTCCCTTCAACAAATCTTTGGTTACTTTATTCTCTCAGTCTTTGTGGTCCAAACTAAACCAGAAGCTGATTCTCTTCACCAAAATCATTCTCCATTTCATTCTCACCATTTTCTGTCAATTCTCACAGGAACTACTTAGATCAACCGTTAACAACAAGGAATTTCGACCTCAAGAAGATGGATGACCATGACATGATCATTACTCAAACAAGAGCTTGCAAACATCAACAAGTTGCAACATGAACAACTGGGAGAGAGTGGAATCGTCGACAATGGAGATAAGGAAGAAGCATATGGACCAAAGATTTTCTTGGGCCAGGAAGACCTTTAGCATCGATCAAATGGGCCTAAGGAACAAGTGGAATGGATCAAAAGCAACTTGGGTCAAATTCAAGATTGAGATGGTTGAACAAGGGCTTTCACGCCTAAGAAGTGGAAAGATCGACCATATTGGTTCAAGTTGGCCGGTTTACTTATTTAGGTGTATTTATATTTTCTTGTAAACCCATTAGAGGTAGGTTTTCCTTTTTAGACTAGGGTTAAGGTTTTCTTAAACCAAATAGAAATAGGTTTTAGTTTTCCTTTTTAGATTAGGAATAGATTTTTCTAGTTAGGGTTTTCAGTTGTGTCTTTATAACCCAAAGCTCTGCACATAATGTAACTACACACTCTTTTAATAAAATTCCCCCCAAAGCTTCGACTTTAATCTCGTGTCTTTGGAGGCTTCTAACTTGTCCATTCACATGTTCAAGCTTGTTTATATTGTTTGAGCATCCATACATCACCATGAAGAGTACTCTTCTGCTTATGTGACTATCCATCAGGCATCAACAAAGCAAGTTGAAACTCGTAGATAGCTGTAGCGAAAAAACATCTAAGTCTTCCGCAGCCTAGGTGTGAAGTTCATCACGTCCATCCTAGAGTCTCAAGGCTTTAGGATCCATTCCACGCTCATTTAAGTAATTCGTGGAAGATAAAGCTTATCCAAGGCCGTATCACAAACACAATGATCAAGAATGATACTTGGTATGAGAGTGAACAACCAAGAGGAAAGAAGGCAGTGTCTAGTAGGTGGATCTTCACCATCAAGTACCTTGCAAATGGGAATATTGACAAGAAGAAAACAAGATTGGTGGCAAGAGGATCCACTTAAACATATGGTGAAGACTATCTAGATACATTTGCTCTAGTTGCAAAGCTTCACATCATCAGAATAGTGTTGTTAGTGGCAGTGAATCTAAAGTGGGGACTTTGGCAGATGGATGTGAAGAATGATTTTCTTCAAGGAGAATTTGAAGCTGAGGTTTACATGTATCCTCCTCCTGGACTGGAACACTTGGTGAAGGAAGGGAAAGTTCTGAGGTTGAAGAAACCTATATATGGTCTTAAGCCGTCGCCAAGAGCATGGTATAACAAACTGAGCACCACCTTGAATGGGAGAGGCTTCAAGAGATCCGAGCTCGACCACACTCTCTTCACCCTCATCACACCCTCAGGTATCATTTTCCTTCTAGTGTATGTTGATGATATCATCATCACTGGAAGTGACAAAGAAGGTATACAAACTACCAAAGATTATCTAAAATTTGTGTTTGAAATCAAAGACTTGGGAGAGATGAAATACTTCCTTGGAATAGAGATATGTAGTTACAAGGAAGGCTTATTTCTGTCCCAAAGAAAGTATACACTTGATCTTTTGAAGGATGCAGGTATACAAGGAGGAAAGATGATGGCCAAGACACCTTTGAAGGATGGATACAAAGTCCCATGAGATGGGGAGATAGAAGACAGTCCACCATTCCAAGATGCCAAGCTTTATAAAAAGCTTGTTGGTAAGTTGATTTACTTGACTATCACACGACCTGATATATGTTTGCTGTGAACCAGGTGAGTCAACATATTCAAGGGCCAAAGGAGCATCATTGGAACATGGTGAACCGTCTACTCATGTACCTGAATGGATCACCAGACCAAGGAGTTTGGATGGGATGCAGTAAGAGTACTGAAGTGGCCGGGTATTGTGATGTGGATTGGGCTGGAGTTAGGATGGTTAGAAAGTCTACCACTATTTATTGCACCTTCATTGGTGGGAACCTTGTTACATATAAGAGCAAGAATCAGAAGGTGGTGTCATGCTCTAGTGCAGAGGCAAAGTATAGAGCAATGTTTAAGATTACAAACGGGCAGGTGTGGTACAAGGGTATACTGAGGCACTTGGGAATTGAGCAAGCCACAGCTATGACCATTCATTGTGACAACCAACCAGCTATCCACAGTGCCTCCAAATCGGTGTTCCACGAGAGGACAAAGCACATTGAGGTTGATTGTCATAAGGTGAGGCAAATGATTGTATCATCATACATCTTGCCTAGCTACACCGGGAGTGAAGACCAGCTGGCTGATGTGTTCACCAAAGCGGCTAGGCATGAAATCTTGAGTAGAATCTGAGTAAACAGTGAAAGAAATAAGAGATTAAGAAGATTTGAGACAAAAGGAAAAGACTTTGAACGGTTTAGACTAAAGAACCCATTTTGGCTTAAACGAGAGAGACTAAGAGATTTAGAAATGAGTTGCTTGATTGTTATTACTCGACATAGGTTACAATATATATAGATTAAGGATTAGGGTAACATTAGGATAAGGTTTCAACGGATAGTAGACTAAGCATGTGGATTCAAGGCTCGTTTAGGCGCCTAATTCAAATGCTTGGTCGAGAGCCTTCACACGTGAGATGCCAACGGTATCTTGGCCAAATGCTCTTCCTTTCTTAGCCACATGAGCCAGCCTGTCAACCGCGCTTCCTTATCCGTGTATCAAGCTTGAATCAGAATGGTAAGTGGTAAATGTAATTTCTGCTCGAGTTACATTTACTCAGGGTAACTTTCGACCTTGATCATCCGGGTCATTTGTACGGCCTGTACGGACACCCCAATTCCAAACCTTCTATACTCCTTCAGTCTCCCTCTATCAATTATATACCTCTGTTCAACACTCCCCCTCAAGCTTGACCACGGGAACCGGTCAAGCTTGGATGCCATGAGATCTTCCTCATTAAAAACTTTGTCAAAGAAAACCCTCCTTAGGGATAAAACCTCAACAAGGAAAAGAGTAAAGACCCCATGGCAAGGGGATCAACCTCTTTCGGTGAGGTCTATGAGTCCAAGTCTGGTGTGGATAGACTCAATAGTCTTCTGCGTAGCTGCCTTAGTGAACACATCAGCTAGTTGATCTTCACTTCTGGTATAGCAAGGTAGAATGTCTCCGGATACAATCATTTCCCTCACCTTATGGCAATCGACTTCAATATGCTTCGTTCGTTCATGGATACCGAGTTGGATGCAATGTGGATGGCTGCCTGGTTGTCACAATGCATTGTCATTGGTGTGGTCTGCTCAATCCCCAAGTGCTTCACTATGCCTTTGATCCACACTAACTTGTTTGTAAGCTTCAACATTGCTCTATACTCAGCTTCAGCACTAGAACATGTAACCACCTTCTTCTTCTTGCTCTTCCAAGTGACCAAGTTCCCACCAATAAAGGTGCAATACCCAGTAGGCAACTTCCTATCCATCATATCTCCAGCCCAATCCGTATCACAATGCCCAACCACTTCAGTGTTCTCATTGCATCCCATCCAAACTCCTTGGTCTGGTGATCCATTTTGTTCCTTGCATAGGTTGACTTACCTGGTTCACCGCAAAACATATGTCAGTTCGTGTGATACTCAAGTAAATCAACTTACCAACAAGCTTTCTATAAAGCTTGGCATCTTGGAATGGTGGACTGTCTTCTATCTCCCCCTCACGTGGAACGTTGTATCAATCTTCCAAGGGTGTCTTGACTGTATTTTCTTCTTGTATACCTGCATTCTTTAAAAGATCAAATGTATACTTTCTTTAAGACAAGAATAAATCTTCCTTGGTTCTACATATCTTTATTCCAAGAAAGTATTTCATCTCTCCCAAGTCTTTAATTTCAAACACAGATTATAGATAATCTTTAGTAGCTTGGGTATATTCTTTGTCACTTCTAATGATGATGATATCATCAACATACACAACAAGAACAATAATACTTGGGGGAGTAATGAGGGTGAAGAGAGTGTGGTCGAGTTCGGATTTCTTGAAGCCTCTCCCATTCAAGGTGGTGCTAAATTTGATGTACCATGCCCTTGGCGACTGTTTGAGACTATAGATAGCTTTCTTAAACCTTAGAACATTCCCTTCCTTCACCAAGTGTTCTAGCCTAGGAGGATGATACATTTAAACCTCATCTTCAAGTTCCCTTTGAAGAAAAGCATTCTTCACGTACATTTGCCATAGTCCACAGTTAAGGTTCACTACCACTAATAACACTATTCTGATGGTGTGAAGCTTTGGTGCGACCTGGATCAGCTTCAAATCTATGCTCTGGAAGTCAATACACGTCTCAGAAAGAATATGGGCCATAGCACGGATTAATGGGCTTATTGGAGAGCTTATTGGGCTTATTCATGAGGTATTGGACCGACCAAAGGCTGTGAGCCCTTTATAAAGATAGAAATGACTATGGACCAACATGGACGTCTAGTATTCAACCTGATTGAATAAGGAAATGATGGAAGGAAGCTGGTTGGACAGGAAATGAAATGGATGGTCTGGCATGATCGAGAAATGGACCAGTCAAACTGACATGGCCGAGAAATGAGTTGGAAATGGAAGATGAAGAACCAGAGCTGGAAATGGATTATCAGGAGTATTTCCATCATCCAAATTAGCTTAAGGAGGTACTTGGTCGTAGCAGAAACAAGATGGATTGAGCCCAAGCAAGAGTTGTTCGAAAAAGGCCTTTATCGGCCCAAAAAGTGGAAAGACAAGCCAACTTGGATTATGATTGGGCCAAGAAGATTAAGCACGTCTAATATGGTTTATTTTAAGTTTATTTATGATTTTTATTAAGTGTAAACCAATTGCAATTGGGTTTAGGGTTAGTAAACCAATTAGGAATAAGTTTAGACTAAACCAACTTGGTTTAGGTTTAGGGTTTTTTTTAGCTTAGGATTTCGTTTTCTTCTTTCTTATTTATGTAGCCACGAGCCTCCATGTAAACAATCAACCATTATCCAATAAACTTAAGCTTTGGGTCAAACAAATCGTCTCTTAGGAGACTTCTCTATTCTTGTTCACGTTGGTGAGCAGTTTTATATCACACTAAGGAAGAGTTAAACCTTCTGTGATCCATCCTAGACATCAAGCAGGACGCCCCTGTGTCTCAGGAGTAGCAAAGCATCCTTAGAGCCTTCCACAGCTTGAAGGAGAAGACCATCATCATCATCTATCATACACCCACGCTCCCTTCAAGTGATCCAGGGAGAGACAGCCATTCCAGGGCCGTACCAAGCTTTGCAACCGGAGCAAAGGTATCTAGATAGTCTTCACCATAGGTTTGAGTAAACCCCCTTGCCACCAATCCGGTCTTTTCTTATCAATCTTCCCATTTGAAAGATACTTGAGTTTAAAGATCCATCTACTAGATACTGCTTTCTTTTCTCCTGGTAGTTCACTCTCATACCAAGTATCATTCTTGATCATTGCGGTTGCTTCAGAACCCACTGACTCCCTCCATTCTTTGTCCTTCATTGCTTCCTCATGTGACTGTGGAATATAGCTATCATCCAGGTTTATCACGAAGACACAATGCTCTTCAAGATAGTGAGCAAGTGATCATGATACTTGGGGTGGATGCTCTACTGCCTGAGCATTATAATACACTCAGGTGTTCACCCAGTTGGTTGGAGGATTCCTGATCCTGGTGCTCGTCCTTAGTTGTTGTTGTACTGCAGCTTCTTGATCTTGGTTCTGACCATCTCCCTCGTGCACTGATCCTTCTCCATCTTCATTTACCATTTTTTCCTCTTGTTCAACACTTTAATAATGAGAACCTGAGTCTTCACCTACTTCTCCTTGGTAGTTCCCTTCAGGTTCATTTCCCCCATCATGGTCGAAGTGTGGAGCTTGACCTTCCTCATTGTTGTGGGGGGACCTTGTGGTTGTCCTCCTCCAGTCTTAGCATCCTAGGAGAGATTGATCCCAAGCCTCTATAGTGTTATCCTGAAATTAACCTCTTTATCAGAAGCTAGATCTTTCAACTCTGCCTGGTTCTTCTCTTCATAATAGCCCATTTCTTCAAAAAATTTTACTTCCCTAGACACCAACACTCTTCTGGTTATTGGGTTATAGCACTTATACCCTTTCGGAGTTTTCGAGTACCATATGAACATCCCTTTAGTGCTCTTTGCTTCCAGTTTTTTTTCTCAACTCTCCTTGTCTAAGAACAAAGCATAGGCAACCAAAGACCCGGAGATGATCTATGGTTGGTCTATAATTTTTCAAGACGTCAAATGGAGACTGGTTGTCCAGGATCCTCGTTGGTGTTCTGTTGATGAGATAGCAAGCTGTAGAAACTGCATCGCTCCAAAACATCTTTGGGACATTAGCTTGAAACATCATTGACCTTGCAACCTCCATAAGATGTCTGTTCTTCCTCTCGGCCACTCCATTTTGTTGAGTTTCGTAGGGAAAACTTGTCTGGTGAAGAATGCCATGTTGAGATAGATGTTGCTTTAATGCTTAGCTAGTATACACCCCTCCATTATCTGATCTAAAAAATTTCAACTTGCCATTAAACTGGTAAGTCACATAGCTTAGAAAATTTATAAATGCATTGAACACCCTATCTTTAGATGGAATCAAGGTTATCTAGGTGTATAAAGACTTCTAATCTATGAATGTAACAAAATATTCGTGATTCTCCCTAAACAAACAAGGTGCAGTTCAAACATCAGAGTGAATCAAATCAAAGCAATGTTCATAGATGGTTGTTGATTTATGGAAGACAGTCTTACAGTGCTTGCCTAAAATACAAGCTTCACAATCATTATTCTCAAACACAAAACCTCGAACCACTAAGTTTAAAGCTCTAACATGAGGGTGTCCTAGTCTAGTATGCCACAAAGCATTCTTATTTAAAACAGAAGCAGAAACATAAGTAAATGAGCATCTATGATCAGGCACAGAACTAAGCTCTTCAAGCATATAAAGATCTCCTTTGGTTACTCTTTCCCAATCAACCGACTGCTCTCATTATCCTGAAATGTCACATCATTAGGACTAAAGATAACATTGAATTGCATATCAGTGGTGCACTTCTTGACAGATAGTAAGTTTGAAGTAAACTCAGCCATGTAAAAGGCTCTAGATTCTTTGTTAAACAGTTTCAACTTGCCTACACCTCTTATTGGTATCATATCCCCATTAGCAATCATTACATTTCCATGCGCAGGTTCAATATCTCTAATAAGACTAGTATCACTAATCATATGATGAGATGCACCCGAATCTACTATCAATGGTTTAGACATGTTATGAGCAGTGTGAGATTAACCAAGCATCCTAGATTGAGTGTAGGCACTATCAGTTTGTTCAACATTGCTAGCAACCCTATATGCCCCAAATGAATACCCACTATCATTACCAAGAGTGTTACCATTTTTCTTGAGCATTTTGATGAGTGCATCCATCTCAGATTGGCGGATGAACTCATGCTCGTTTGTGTTGGAATTCATGAATGTTTGTCTCATGTAAAGAGTTATTCATTCAACTTGTGACTGAATCCCTTTCAACCATACAACAGGAACTCGGCATTCAAGATCAGAGACAACCAACTTGTGGTTAAATCCTCATACACAGCTTACTATATAACCAAGAATCCTAGACAGTAAACTGGTAATATGAAGAAGAAACTCTCTAGTATGAATCTATCCTTGAGAAGTAACAAAAAACTTAGAGTTTGTGTACATAGATGAATGGGATTTAGAATCAGTAAGCTAGAGTTTAATATAATAGATAAAGAGGAGCTTAGAGTGAGTTTGAGTAGTATTAGGCTGCCTTAATAGAGAAAGAGCCAAGCCAGCCTCTAAACCATAATACTTAAATCCTTACATTGTGAATATTGTTTAGACACAAGCAAGGGAGAGAGTGCACACGAAATTAGAGAGAGAAACTTGTCTATTGATTCTGGTAAATGTTACAAGAGAGGGTGAAGGTCTTTGAATAGACAATCACTTACAATAAACCATTAGTAAATCAGAGAATGACTAAAAAACTAATATAATGGAGAAATGGAAGAGGCCAGGAGGATATGGAAAAGCGGAGGCACGACCAGATGAGGAGAAAGGGACAAGAGAGAGGTTGGCACAGCCTGCTTGCGTGAAAGTGACAGGTCCAGTTGCTTCTCCAATGCAACCCATGTGACTTCTTCTTGTCTAATTCAAACCAGCCTCTTTTATTCAAATTCAAACAGATTTCCTTGACTTCTCAGAGGTTCCCAACGTCCATATTCAGTCTCCCAAACTTCTTTCTTTCCTTGTAAGGTAAGTTAGGTCAAGATGGTATCTTGTGGAGCAAGTCTGTATGGACATAACCAAATTGGCTTCTCTAGATGAACTCTCCTTTGATCATGAACTAACTCCTTTCTTCTGGTTATTCTCTTCTTCATTTCAACACTCCCCCTCAAGCTTGACCATAGGAGATCATTGGGCAAGCTTGGAACTGAGAGTATTTGTCTCATTAAAAACCTAAGTGTGGAAAATCTCATGGGGTAAAACCATCACCTAGGGAAAACGAGTGCAACTACTCTCAGCCAAGGGATTGGCCAGTGGGTTTATGAGTCTTATGATCAAGTTTAGGGACTCATAAAACCTGGATCATGGCCTTACTTCAATGGCGAGCAGGCACCAATGCCTTCCTAGCTGCACACTCAAAACTGCTTGGAACTCTCCATGTAGCTGGTTCTTTGTCTCCCCCTTTCTTCTGACATCCTTCCATCACCAAAGGGTTTGATCCATTCAATGGAAAGCATGCAACAATGCCTTCCTTGCTTCACACCCAAACTGCTTGGAACTCTCCATGTAGCTGGTTCTTTGTCTCCCCCTTTCTTCTGACATCCTGCCATCATCATGATTCTATCCCAGCAACACTATCAGGCAGAAGCAAGACAATTCTTTAAAGACAATTTAACACCCTTACGCAGATTCTAAACAAGTTTGTGAGAATAGAGATTTGAGTAACCAGAGAGTATAAGTAACCAGAGAATAAGTAGAGAGTAGATAATGATGTAACCAGAGAATTAGTAGCCAGAGAATGGGAGAATGATGGAGAATAAGTAACCTGACGAATTAGAGAATGAGAAAATAGAGAATAGAAAAAGAGAATTTACTCAAGAGTTCTAATGGACAGAGTTTTGCTCTGTTTTCTTGAGTTTTGCGGAAGCATTGACAGCCAGGAGCATCCAATACTCATCAAGAGTTTGGTGCTTTAGTAGCTGAAACACAATGGACCATTGGAGAATCAATTAGTCCACTGGAATAACTCATGAACTAATGTTTTCCAGGTCTTGCACTAAGAAAACCATCAAAATAACACTTGAACAAGTGTTTTTTGTGGCCTAGACAACAATGAAACCAATGGATCAAAACAGTTTGTCCACTGGTCAAAGAGATGCTTCATTATGAGAGTGCTATTATCCAATAGATAAAGCATAATGGTGAGGCATTTTCGAAATCTCTATCTTCCTCAAGCATTATTTAAGATACTAACAAGTACTGACCAAGCTAACCCTATACAAGAGTGGGAGAGAAATGATTTATTCAGAAAACAGAGAGAAAAGAGGTGAGTTTGATTTCAAAGAAGAGAAACAAGGCTTTGATACCATGTTGGAATTCATAAGTGTTTGTCTCATGTAAGGAGTGATTCAATCAACTTGTGACTGAATCCCTTTCCACCATACAACAGGAACTCACCATTCGAGATCAGAGACAATGAACTTGTGGGTGAATCCTCATACACAGCTTACTATATAACCAAGAATCCTAGATAGCAAACTGGTTATATGAAGCAGAAACTCTCTAGTATGAACCTATCCTTGAGACGGAACACAACACTCAGAGTTTGTGTACTTAGATGAATGGGATTTAGAATCAGTAAGCTAGAGTTTAAGATAACAGATACAGAAGAGTTTAAAGTGAGTTTAACAAGTATTAGGCTGCCTTAATAGAGAAAGAGCTAAGGCAGCCTCTAAACCATAATACTTAACTCGTTACATTTTGAATATTGTTTAGACACAAGCAGGGGAGAGAGAGCACACAAAATTAGAGAGAGAAACTTGTCTATTGATTCTGGTAAATGTTACAAGAGAGGGTGAAGGTCTTTAAATAGACAATCACTTACAATAAACAATTACTAAATCAGAGAATGACTAAACAACTAATATAATGGAGAAATGGAAGAGGCCAGTAGGATATAGACAAGGGGAGGCACAACCAGGTGAGGAGAAAGGGACAAGAGAAAGGTTGGCACAGCCTGCTTGAGTGAAAGTGACAGGTCCAGTTGCTTCTCCAAAGCAACCCATGTGACTTCTTCTTGTCTAATTCAAACCACCATCTCTTCTTCAAATTCAAACAGATTTCCTTGACTTCTCAGAGGTTCCCAACGTCCATATTCAGTCTCCCAAACTCTTTTCTTGCCTTGTAAGGTAAGTTAGGTCAAGATGGTAGCTTGTGGAGCAAGTCTGCACAGAAAGAACCAAATTGGCTTCTCTAGATGACCTCTTCTTTGATCATGAACTAACTCATGTCCTCTGGTTTTTCTCTTCTCCATTTCAACAGTCTGGTCGTGGCTGATGGGCAGTGTAGGTCACCAAGGTCTTGCTTTCACCACCTTCACGGCCTTCTGTCTCATTTGCTCGGTTAGAAGTTCCAGCTCCTGTTTGATCACTTGTACCATAGGTGACATTTGCTCGTGCCTCCCTTTCTTTCATGACCTTGGCCGGCTCGTTTAGGCACCTATAGTGACTTGGTACAAATCTCCTTCTCATGATTGTCTTCATCTCAAACCGGGAAGTGATTTGTGGCTCTCCATTTTACCTTCGGTTTGAAGCCATCTGCTCCCACCAGTTGATAGCATAACCACAAAACTCAGTGGCTGCCAAGCAAACCCTCTTCTCCTCCGTGTAGTGTTGACAGTTGAACACTAGATCCAGCTTCTTTTCCCATTCCAGGTAAGCATCAGGATCATTCTTTCCATGGAAAGGTTGAATTCGGAGTTTGAGGCTTCCCAGGTTGTCCTCAGCTTGAGGCCTTCGGTTATGAGGTCGGTTGTGTTGGCCAGCATGTGATCCACCATCTCTACCATCCGAGTACCCAGCTTGTTCGACGTCCTCATCAATCTGTGGCCCTCTTCTGGTCCAGATGGGCACTCTAGCTGCAACTCCTACTGCTCCTTCAGCCCTACTGCATTCACATTAACTTCAGGTTGGGGTAAGATGCTAGCATAAATTTGTTCCGCATGCCTTCGGATGTTTCTAGTTATACTAGCAATAATAGCTTCCAGGTGAAGCTGATTTAGGTTAACTGTGGGAATGGCTGGTAGATCTCCAGCTTCTTGATCCCTTTCTTCCTCCATGGTAACCTGAAATAGTTAGCTAACAAGACAAGTTAAAGATCTCTCTCTCACTCAGTTTGAAAAGCCACAAACGTCTTGAATATCCTTGCAATTCAGTTAAGAGAAAAGTGTCAATCACCTAAGATCTAGAAACCAAGCCCTAACGTGAAGAAGAAGATAGACAGATTGCAAGATTTTCTTTGTCAAACCGCTTTAACCACCTAGCTGGATTTCTCCTCAACTTTGTTTTCTTTTTGTTTTGTTTTCTTTTGATTTGGATTGAATGATCTCTTTTTTTGAATTCAAGGTTGGCCCGGTTTGACTTTACACAAGATAGATATAGAAGAGTGGTGTTTGATGAATTAATGAATGAAACAAGAACAATCGATACCCAAACCTTCAAGTGGCTCTGATACCACTTGATACGGCCTTGGTTAAGTGTCTTGCTCCTGGATCACTTGAAGGGATGGATGATGGTTTGTCTGAGGCTACTAGCTCTCTGATTTGGATGATGAATTTGGCTTCAAGCTTTGGATCGGCTTAAAGTTGCTATGGTTTCCCTCAAACCGAGTTGATCTCGTTGTGTTTAAAGTACCTCACGTTGGAAATCTCTTTCCCCTAGGTGAGGCTGAATGCTCAGGCTGTGAACAAAGAAGATAGGAACTTAAGACGATTTGTGGCTTAAAAGCCTTTTATTGATAGAAGAGTTGTCCTTTGCTTTCAGCCGGCTACAAGCTTAAATAGAAATCATAAGCTACGAAAACTCTAAGATCTTATCCTAATCGTACTTGCAGTTGGTTTACAAAATTGAATCTTATCCTAATCGTACTTGCAGTTGGTTTACAAAATCGAATCAAAACAAATAAATCCTAGATTACATGGGATTTGTTGTAGATAACACAAGATCTTCTTCTACGGATAAGAGAATGATCCAATCTGCTTCCTCCTCTTCTAGATTCGTGATTATCTTCTCCTTGGCTAGCACGAGCTGGATCATGGTCCTCAAAGCTTCTCTTTGGGATTTAGACTTTGATCTGGTTGTTGGCCCATCAGAGAAGACTAGTGGATTAGGTGTTGGGTCGATTGCTAAGTCTTTGGAATCTAATTGGGCCGAATTTCCCTCCTCTAGTCCATCTTCCATTTCACTCTGGCCCACCTTGCTTTTCAGAGGCCCATCTCCTTCCTTAGCCATATTTTGTCAATGGGAATGCTCCCATTTATTCAGAATCTCCTCCAAGTCATCCTCCTTTGAGCTCAGCCTTTCCTTGGCCGAATCAGTAGCACCTATCTCTCCATCGCCTAGCTCATCCCCTGATGTTGGTGCATTGCTTTCTGGATCAGACATGTCCTTGGCTGCATCAGAAATGGATGCTCTCATCAAGATGCTCAAAGACAATGGTAACATCTTTGGTAACCTCAGGGGGTATTCTCTTGGTGCATCTAAGGTTGCTAGTTTTCATGATCAAACTGATGCATATACTCACTCTAGGATTGCTGGTCTATCTCATAGTTCTTGTAGCAAGTATACACCATTGATAGTTGATTCAGGTGCATCACATCATATGATTAGTGATACTAGTCTTTTTACAGACATAGAACCTGCGCATTGACATGTTATGTTTGCTAATGGTGATAGGATTCCAATAAGGTGTATAGGCAAGTTAAAACAGTTTGATTAGGAATCTAGAGCTTTTAATATGCCTGAGTTTCCATCAAACTTGTTATCTTTTAAGAAGTGCACCAATGATTTACAATGCAATGTTATCTTCAGTCCTAATGATGTGAAGTTTCGGGATATTGAGAGCAGTCGTTTGATTGGGAAAGGAGTCACGAAAGGAGACTTTTACTTACTTGAAGAGCTTACTTCTTTGCCTAATCATAGCTGTTCTTTTACTTATGTTCTAAATTAGAATGCTTTGTGGCATGCTAGACTAGGTCATCCTCATGTTGGAGCTTTAAACTTAATGGTTCTAGGTGTTGTTTTTGAAAATAATGATTGTGAAGCTTGTAATTTAGGCAAGCATTGTAAGACTGTGTTTCATAAGTCCACTACTATCTATGATCCCTGCTTTGATATAATACATTCAGATTTTTGGACCGCACCTTTCTTGTCTAGAGAGAATCATAAATAATTTGTCAGATTCATAGATGAGAAATCTAAATACACCTGGATAACCTTAATTCCATCTAAAGATAGGGTGCTTAATTCATATAGAATTTTTAGACATATGTGACTAACCATTTCAATGCTAAGCTGAAAATTTTTAGTTCAGTTAATGGTTGAGAGTACACGAGTCAAGCTTTCAAGAAGCAACTATCCCAAGACGGAATTTTCACCAAAAAATTGTCCCTACAGCGCTCAACATAATGGAGTTCCCGAGAGAAAGAACATGTACCTTATGGAAGTTGCTAGATCCATGATGTTCTAAGCAAATTTACCAAAGAGGTTTTAAAGTGATGTTGTTGCTATTGCATGTTACCTTATCAACCGAACCCCAACCAAAGTTCTTGATAATCAATCACTATTTAAAGTTCTGCACAAGTATAGGCCAAACTTAGATCATCTCCGAGTCTTTGGTTGCCTTTGCTTTGTTCACAAACAAGGGGAGCTAAGGAACAAGTTGGAAGCAAGAAAGTAAAAAGGGGATGTTCATTGGGTACTCACCAACTCAGAAGGGGTACAAGTGTTATGTTCTGGCAACTAGGAGGGTACTAGTGTCAAGGGATGTGAAGTTTGTAGAGGAAAGAGGGTTCTATGAGGAGAAGAACCAAGCAGAGCTTAAGAATTTGGCTTCTGGTAAGGCAGGCAACTTGAGAATTATATTGGAAAGCCTTGTGATTAACTTATCCCCGGATTCGAAGAGTGGAGGAGGACAACAACAAGGTTCCTAATTGCTACTGTGGATGGTCAGGAACCCCACCTCGACCATTAGGGGGGAATGAACCTATTACGAATGATCAGTATGAATAAGGATCAGGTTCTCAACATGATCATGGTGTTGATCAAGGAGATGAAAATGAAGAAGTTGGAAATGGGAACCAGGAAGAAGAAGGGGAGGTCGAGGAGGATCAACCAGAAGCAGCTCAACCATTGAGAAGGACTACAAAGGCGAGGAACCCTCCTTCCAACTGGGTTAATACACGGGTATACTACAATGCACAAGCATTGAGCATCCTGCCCAAGCTATTTTCTCATTGGTCTATTACCTTGAAGAACATTGTGCCTTCATGATTGTCTTGGATGAGATTCAGTTACCAAGATCCTATGAAGAAGCCATGCTAGACAAAGAATGGATGGAATCAGTTGTTGCTGAAGCGGATGCAATGATCAAGAATGATACTTGGTATGAGAGTAAACTGCCACAAGGGAAGAAGGTTGTGTCCAGCAGATGGATATTCACTATCAAGTATCTTGCAAATGGGAAGATTGATAGGATGAAGACAAGACTTGTGGCAAGGGGGTTTACACAAACCTATGGAGAAGACTACATAGATACATTTGCTCCAGTCGCCAAGCTCCATACAATAAGGAAAATACTATCTTTTGCTGTGAACCTAGAATGGGATCTTTGGCAAATGGATGTGAAGAATGCCTTCCTGCAAGGAGAACTTGACGATGAATTCTACATGTATCCTCCTCCTAATCTTGAGCATCTGGTTAAGGAGGGAAATGTGTTGAGGCTGAAGAAGGCTATCTATGGCCTCAAGAAATCAACCAAGGACTTCTTAAAGTCTATTTTTGAGATTAAGGATTTGGGTGAAATGAAATACTTCCTTGGAATTGAGATATGTAGATCCAAAGAAGGTTTGTTTCTTTCCCAAAGGAAATATACACTTGATCTGTTGAAAGATGCAGGTAAGCTTGGAGGAAAGACAATGAAGACCACCTTAGAAGATGGATATAAGGTTCCACAAGAGGGGGAGATTGATGATAGCCAACCATTTAAAGATTACATAAAGCTTTTTGGTAAGTTAATCTACTTAACCATTACACGTCCTGATATATTTTTTGCTGTGAATCAGGTGAGTCAACATATGCAAGGACTAAAGGTGCATCATTGGAAAATGGTGGACCAGATCCTGATGTATCTAAATGGCTCACCAGAACAAGGAATGTGGATGGGGTGTAACAAGAGCACTGAGGTGGTGGGTTACTGTTCTGCTGATTGGGATGGAGATCGAGCATATAGGAAGTCAACAACCGGCTATTGCACTTTTATTGGTGGGAATATAGTCACCTGCAAGAGCAAGAAGAAGAAGGTGGTGTCATGCTCAAGTGTTGAGGCTGAGTATAGGGACATGTTGAAGATGACTAATGAGCTATACTGAAGTACTTTGAGATTGACCAGTCCATGCCAATGACCAAGCATTGTGACAACCAAGCAGCAATCCACATTGAAAACTAAGGTTGAATCTGAGTATAAACGAGAATATGAGACTTTGAGAGTGTTTAGACGAGATTTGGAGACTAAAGATCAAGACATTACTAAGAACCCATTTTCGGAAATGAAGAACTTAGAGAGAAAAGAGGAGACTCAAAAACTGCTTGATTGATTAATGAGAGGTGTTACAACATATATAGACAAGGTAAAGTAGTGCTTAACAGATACAAATGGATAAGGTTACAACTCGAGCATGTGGAGTCAAGGTCTTGGGTGCGCCTGGTTTGAAATACACGGACCAGAAGCTTTACACGCTTGATTCCATTGGCATGTTGACCAGATGCTCTTGGCCAGCCTGTCCAGACGCGGAGTAACGTTATCCATAAGGTTCAGTGCATACATGTCTTTAAATAGCCAAAATAATAATAAACAATTACACACAAGTTGACCAAAGATATAATAAACAAAGAGGAGAGAGTAAGCAGCTTGGCTCGTCCAGCAAGGTTGGAAAGGGACAGGTCAGGACAGTCTGATTCCAGGTCAGAACATTCTGATTCCTTAACCAGACCTGTGACCTTGTTCCTCCAAAGTCTCTTTTGATTCCCTTGTAACCAGATCACATGTTCTGATCAATATAGACTTTGTATCTGGTTAGACAAGCATTTCCTTGTCTTGCAAGCCAAGGTAGGTCACTTAAAACCTAAACCGTACGGACATTACCAAACTTCTCACTCGGATGCTTTACTTGCAATGCTCTCTTCATTTCTGTCTTGTATATCTTTAAGCCACTTATGTCTTCATGTCAACATTAGCCTCACTGGCCAATCCCCAGGCCTTGTTGAACTTTACTTTTTTCCTTAGTTGGTTTTGTCCCAAATGGGTTTTCTGGCTAAGGTTTTTAATGAAGGAGCTTTTTCAAGGTTCCAAGCTAGTCCAAGGATCTCCTATGGTCATGCTTGAGGGGGAGTCTTGGAATGAAGAAGGTATTGATCGGAATTGGTATCCACTGGCCAATCCCCAAACTGGACTTGAGAATCAAAAGAGGCTGGACTTGAGAATCAGACCAGGCTGGACTTGAGAATCAGACCAGGCTGGACTTGAGAATCAGACCAGGCTGGACTTGAGAATCAGACCAGGCTGGACTTGAGAATCAGAAGAGGCTGGACTTGAGAATCAAACTAGGCTGGACTTGAGAATCAGAAGATGTTGGACTTGAGAATCAGAAAAAGGGGAGTATTGATCTGAATGAAGAAAGAAGACAAAGAGATAAGACTTTATAAGACTATATAAGGCTTCATAAGGTTTTATAAGGTTATATAAGGTTCATAAGACTTTATAAGGTTTAATAAGACTTTCTAAGACAAATAGATGAAGATCTAGTGGAAATAAGCTTGGTTAGAGATATTGGAATGAAGATATGAGGAATCAAAAAGAGTAGTGCATATGGGCGAGTAGAAGCAGACTTACAGTAAAAAACTTGCATCACAAGTTATTCCGTATGAGGTTTTATAAGCTGGTCCGTATGAGGTTTTATAAGCTGGTCCGTATAAGGTCTTATTAAGTTTTTATAAGCAAGTATTTTGCCTTAGGAATATTCTGAGGGAACTCTCCAAAGGCTCTGGATGATTTAAATGAGAGGAAGGAGCCGTTGGAACTAAAGGACAAGTAAGAGGCATCACTCTATTATCCAGATCTATTATCCAGATCTATTATCTAGAAAAAGAGCTGTTGGAGAGAGGCATCACTCTATTATCTAGAAAAAGAGCTGGTGGAGAGAGGCATCACTCTATTATTCAAATCTATTATCCACATTTCACATCTGTCTCTCCTTTATGTTTAGTTTATTATATATTGACTACTTGTATCACGAAATTAATCAAGCAAAGAGGAGTTCTCTTTCTTCACCTTATCTCTCAGATCTACTTTCTCTCTCAATTGTTCTTCACTTAATCTCACCATTCTCAGATCCATTATACTCTCCAAATCTCTTATACTCTCTGGTTACTAAATCTCTCAAGCAATACTCTCAAATCTCACTTAATCTCTCTTATTCTCTATTGCAGTCTCTTTGAATCTCACTTAATCTCTCTTATTCTCTATTGCAGTCTCTTTGAATCTCACTTAGTCTCTTATTCTCTTCCTCTTTAGTTTTGACCATACTCTGTCTCTACATCACTCTCACACCTAAATCAGTTTTTTTCTCACACTCTCTTCACCCTCACTACTCCCTCAGGTATTATTGTTCTTCTAGTGTATGTTGATGATATCATCATCATTGGAAGTGACAAAGAAGGTATTCAAACTACTAAAGATTATCTAAAATCTGTGTTTGAAATTAAAGACTTAGGAGAGGTGAAATACTTTCTTGGAATAGAGATATGTAGATCCAAGGAAGGTTTATTCTTGTCTCAAAGGAAATATACACTTGATCTTTTGAAAGATGCAGGTATATAAGGAGGGAATCCAGTTAAGACACCCTTGGAGGATGGATACAAAGTTCCACGTGACGGGAGATAAAAGACAGTCCACCATTCCAAAATGCCAAGCTTTATAGAAAGCTTGTTGGTAAGTTGATTTACTGGACTATCACAAAACCTGATATATGTTTTGCTGTAAGCCAGGTAAGTCAACATATGTAAGGACCAAAGGAATATCACTGGAACATGGTGAACCGTCTTCTCATGTACCTGAATGGATCTCCGGACCAATGAGTCTGGATGGGATGCAATGAGAGCACTGAAGTGGTTGGGTATTGTGATGTGGATTGGGTTCGAGATAGGATGGATAGGAAGTCGACCACTGGAGATTGCACCATTATTGGTGGGAACTTGGTTACTTGGAAGAGCAAGAAGCAGAAGGTGGTCTCATGCTCTAGTGCTGAAGCTGAGTATAGAGCAATGTTGAAGCTTACAAACGAGCTGGTATGGATCAAAGGCATACTGAAGCACTTGGGTATTGAGCAGACCACACCCATGACAATGCATTGTGACAACCAGACAGCTATCCACATTGCCTCCAACTCAGTGTTCCATGAAAGAACGAAGAATATTGAAGTTTATTGCCATAAGGTGAGGCAAATGATTGTATCTGGAGACTTCCTACCATGCTAGACCAGGATTGAAGATCAACTAGCTGATGTGTTCACTAAGGCAGATAGGCAGAAGACTATTGAGTCCATCCACACCAGACCTGGACTCACAGACCTCACCAAATGAGGTTGATCCCCTTGCCATGGTGTCCTTACTCTTTTCCTTGTCGAGGTTTTATCCCTAAGGAGGGTTTTCCTTGACAAGGTTTTTAATTAGGAAGGTCTCATGGCATCCAAGATTGACTGGTTCCCTTGGTCAAGTTTGAGGGGGAGTGTTGAACAGAGGTGTTTAATTGATAGAAGAAGACTGAAGGAATAGAGAAGGTTTGGACTTGGGTTGTCCGTACAAGTCCGTACAATGGTCGACCCGGATTATCAAGGCCAAAAGTTACCCAAGGTAAATGTAACTCGACCGAAAGTTCCATTTACCACTTACCACCCCGGTTCAAGCTTGATACGCGGATAAGGAAGAGCTGTTGACATGATTGCTCATGTGGCTAAGAAAGGAAGAGCATCTGGTCAAGATACCTTTGGCATCTCACGTGTGAAGGCTCTCGACTAAGTGTTTGAATTAGGCGCCTAATCAAGCCTTGACTCCACATGCTTAGTCTATTATCTGTTGAAACCTTATCCCTTTGTTACCCTAATCCTTCCTCTATATAATGTAACCTCTGTCGAGTGATAATATACAAGAAACTCATTTCTAAATCTCTTAGTCTTTCTAGTCTCTCTCGTTCAATCCCAAATGTGTTCTTAAGTCAAAATCTCTCAAAGTATCGTTCTTTGGTCTCAAATCTTCTCAATCTCTTCTTTCTTTCATCCTTTACTCTGATTTTACTCAAGATTTAATAAAGAACTCGACCTTGATAGCTACTGTTCCTGATACTCTAGCTTGGATTGTTGAAGGTGGTTTATCCAAGCTCATCATAGACCCTTTATTGGCATAATCCACGAGCTGCCTTGGCCTTGGATGATGAGGCCATGTTTGCAAATATTTGATTATCACATGCAGCTCGGACTTGCTCTCTTTGTTGCTGATTTGGTTAACACCATCCTCTCTCCCTTCAAAAGGATTTGACCACAAATCATGTTCTTCAAGGATGAATGATTTGTTAACTTGAAGAGATGCAAATGAAGTAACAAGAGATGAGATGGAGCAAAGAAGATGGAGTATGTGAAGATACCTTGTGCAACAAGAATAGAGAAGGATGTGGGAATCTGATAGTGTACAAGAAGTTATGAAACATCAAGGAGAAGTCTAAGGAAGACCTTGTGAAGCTATAGAGAAGAGATGGGATCAAATTGTCTATATTTGGGTGAGTTGTACGGATGACCGTGTGGACTGTACAGACCATACGGACCAACCTCGACCCGTAAACATAAAGACTCGACCATTTGATCTTAGAAGATGGTTTTGAGTCTTGGGAAAGTTAGGGCACAACTTGGAACCCTAAAATGACCCAGACTTGTAACCCAAGGAAGCTTTAAGTCATGTGAGGCAAGGAAGGTTAAGGGTTTGAAGTGAAGATCATGACTTGGGTCTAAAGAGAAGGTTTAGGTGAGTAAAGGAAGATACCTTGGTATATTCGGCCAAGGGAGCTTCCTGGAAGGTGCTGAGGTATGGATAAGGTTATCCACTTACCAAAAGCAAAGGAAGAGCTTATGGATAACCTTATCCACTCACCAAAAGAAAAGGAAGAGCACCAGCCATGGACAGCCTGTCCAAGCATGTGTGCATTGCTGGCCAAGTATTTTGAATTAGTCTTGTTGACCGCACATGCTTAGGTTTAGCCTTTTGTACCTCTCATCTCTCTATAAAATCAGATCTCTGTCGAGTATAATTATCAAGAGAGTAAGGGGGAAGGCCCCTCTCAACTTCTAAATGAAAAGCTTGTTGTTCTTGAGTTAGAATCCTCCTTAGTTTACCTTAGCCCCTCTCAAATCTCTCTAAGTCTCCTTTAGTCTCTGATTCTGATTCAAGTAAACACAAGTAAACCAGCACCCATTCTATTCTTCATTCCGGGTTCATCATAGCCTTCAAGGCTTGTTCATCACACACAAACCTTACACTCTGAAAATCCAACATGGTACCAGAGCCAGGTTCCCAAGAACTTGGTGACTAGCTTCCGCAAAGATCAAAGCTTTCTCTCATGCCATTAACACCCATAAAGAAGCTTCCTTTCATCCGGTTCAACCTCTACTGAAGAAGGTGTTTATCCAGAGAGCCTAGGGAGTGTTCTTGAGGTATCATGCTTTCTCATACTGTCGAGAAGAAGGGAGAGCCTCGAATCCAGGAGTTATGGAGTGGATTAGCTACCCTCTTCATCAAATAAGTTCAGGCGTGTTCTTATTCAAAGAACAGGAAGAAAGGTGAAAGCTTTCACCTTGTTACTGGTAGGGGCGACCAAAGTATGAAGAAAGGTGGGAACTTTGGGAATGGAGAGTCCAAGGTAAGGTGTTGGAGTCGCGACCAATAGCCCCCAATCAAAGGTGGTCAAGGAACTAACACTAGTTCCTTGTTTGTAAGAACCTATTGTCCCTTGTATAAAGCTTGATACTTTGTGAACTGAATGTGTTGTGTGATGTGTTTGAGACCTGAGGATGTGTTTAAGATTGCTGGATATGAAGTTTAGAATATATCCCAGGATGCTTAAGATAAATCTCGTTTGAATGGTTGAGTGTTTAAAGTGCTTACTCTAGTTCTAAATGTTGCTTGACATGATATTAGATAGTATGTTCGGAATCTAGTTGCATACATGAATAGAAACTGATTAAAGTAAAGCATTTGGGTCTGGTATTTGGAAATGATAATGTTGCTTAGCCTCTGTTCTAAATGAATGTCTTGCTAGGATGATAGATAGTTGTATCTAATCCGGATTGCATTCATAAATTGAATATGTTAAGGCTGCTGCATAATATTGTCATTGGGACTGCCTTAAGGTTGAGACATCTAGACTAAAGTCTATGGGACGTTCAAGGCAGGAAATGGTAGCCTAAGTGATTTGTGATAGCATTTAGAGAGTGGTAAGCTTGCATTAGATGTATCTCAATGACAATGAGATACTGTCTAAGTGCAAAGCTTGTGACATTGGTGATCAAACTTGATGATTAGTCAAGGTTTGATCCCAATGAAAGTGTTGTTTCAGGTTCACAAGGAGTGTCACTTGTTCAACATCAATCCGGAACAAATAGGAAGGCAATGCCCATTGCTGGAGAAGTGGAGAGTTGTTGGTGCTTGTGCATAAAGCCAGTAGACTTAAGCGCAGCTGTTGGAGTGATGTGTTCCTGGTTCAATGAAGATGCACAAGGCAAGGTCATCACTGAAGCTTGAGGAGGCTGGTGACCTGAGGGTACTTGAAGCTAAAGACATGGAGGTGGATCAGTGATTTAAGCGCAGCTGTTGGGGTGGTGTGCTCCTGGTTTGGATGCTCATTGAGGCTCACTTTCAATCTTGAACCTTATCCATACCTCAGCACCTTCCAGGAAGCTCCCTTGGCCGAATATACCAAGGTATCTTCCTTTACTCGCCTAAACCTTCTCTTTAGACCCAAGTCATGATCTTCACTTCAAACCCTAAACCTTCGTTGCCTCACACGATTTAAAGCTTCCTTGGGTTACAAGTCTGGGTCATTTTAGGGTCCAATGTTGTGCCCTAACTTGCCCAAGACTCAAAACCCTCTTCTATGATCAAATGGTCGAGTCTTTATATTTCTTGGTCGAGGTTGGTATGTACTGATCCGTACGGTTCGTACAGTCCGTAGGACCGTACGGTTTGTACAGTCCGTACGACCGTACGGTCATCCGTACAACTCACCCAAAAATAGACCATTTGATCCCATCTCTTCCTCAAAGCTTCCCAAGGTCTTCCTTAGACTTCTCCTTGATGTTTCATAGCTTCTTGTACACTTATCAGCTTCCCACAGACTTCTTATTCTTGTTGCACAAGATCTCTTCACACACTCCATCTTCTTTGCTCCATCTCATCTCTCATAAGTTCATTTGCATCTCTTCAAGTTAACAATGGATCATCAATCTCTTAAGCATTTGAAAGGTCAACAGAAGCTGAACAAAAGGCATGTAAGGTGGGTCGAATTCATTAAGATTGTTCCTATGTCATCCAGTACAAACAAGGTAAGGAGAATGTACTTGCTGATGCACTCTCCAAAAGGTATTGAGAATATTAAAGGAGAAAGGAGGTTCAGACTAAGATGACAAGAAGATGTGCATTTGGAACAACCAAGAAGAAATGGTCCTTACAAGGCATCCAATTCGACCAAGTCTTACCTTGCAAGGGAAGGAACCAAACTAATGAGAATAAACCTTTATTTAGGGACTCAGTTACAAAGTAACCAAGTGGAGAGAACCGTTGGAAGGAAGATCACGAGTCTGGTCAAGCAGAGAGAGACGTTGGGCGAGCTGTCCCTTTCACCCAGCTGGACAAGCCAGTTTGTCTTCTAGGGAGTTCCTTTGTTTAATCATTTAATTCAAATTGTCTGGTCCCCTATTGCCTATTTAAGTATGTATACTGTAAACCTAAATCAAGTAAGCAGAATGGTTTCTGATACTCTTTATTCTCTCTCGCCTACAAACACATAAACTCTCTCTCTTTCTCCCTTCTCTTTGGCGATTCAGCATCTGTTTTTCACATGTTCTTCATCCTTTTCCTATTCTATCCTACTATTCTCTACAAAACTTACATTGTATCAGAGCTTAAACGCACCTGAACCTCTTTTCTACTTCCGCAGCATCTGTTTTCTCTTAGTTTTTCTTCTTTCCCAGCAAAACCTACACTATTATCCGGCGGGTAATAGCATGGTTCTCTGTTTTCTCCTTTGTTCTTGTCGAACCTTCTCTTTTTTTTTACATTTTCTACTCTCATTTCCTCTTGTTTCTCTGGCTATTCTCTTCTCCCTTGAGTATACAAGGTGTTCTTGAGAGTACTTCTCTTCAAGTTCAAAAGTTTTTCAGATTTTCCAGTAACTTTCTTTTACCCAACGGTCCAAAGCATCCAAGATGGAGAAAACCAAGGCCGTGCTATTCCAGTAACTCTGAAAGGGTTAAACTATCTCCTATGGTCAAGCCTCGTGAAGACTGCACTCGGGGGGTCGAGGGTTATGGAGCCATGTGACAGAAGGTCATGCTCCAAAACTAGTAACACAAGGTGAAGATGGCCGAGAGATTGTGATTGTTGATGAAGGCAAATGGAGTCAAAAGGACTTTCTGGTCATGTCAGATATTTAAATCTCTCTTGAGCCAAGTATCCTAGAGGCTTACTCCTACTGTGAAACCTCTAAGGAACTATGGGATACCTTGCAAAAGGTGTATGGAAATGTCTATAAACTTAGTCGGGTATTTGAAGTGACGCGAGCCATCAACTCTCTCAAGCAAGAAGACATGGACTTCAACCAGTTCTTTGGGAAGTTCAGGTTCGAGATGCTTAGACCAAGCACAACTGATCAGTGGTGTTGAATGAGAGGTGGGAACAAGACACAGTCTTTGGGCTACTCCTGACCCTTAACCCATGCTAAAATGACTTGATTAAGCACATACTCAAACTGAGAAGCTCCCATCTCTTGTTGAAGTATGTGCCCAAATCTAGAGGGAACAAGGGTCAGTGGGTTTATTTGAAGGCAAAGGAGAGCTCAACATGGCTTACAAGGTGGAAGTGGCCGTAGCTAACAAAGGGTACTACAAGCAGGAGGATAAGAAGGTGTGGGTGTGCGATCATTGCAAGAAGAAGGACCATATGAAGGACAAGTGGTGTTTTCTCCATCCTCACCTCAAACCGGCCAAGTTCAAAGAACCAAGAAGTCTGTACATGGATGCAAGAGCACACTTCTCAATCGACACACCAGAACCAGCCACTCCATCTCTGTGCTCAACCATGCGCTCTCAAGTGGGATCAAGCGCAACTGGTGAGGCCAAAGCCATGGTGACAAATGCCCTTCCTACGTTTAGAACTACTCAAGATAGGACTATCAAGAGGTCATACCTTGATTCTCTCATCAAAGCTCTCAAGGAGAACTCTGGTATTGGGCTTATAACCTCTTTAAATGCCTTACATACTGATTATAAGGTTGCTAAGCAATTAGTGATAGATTCAGGAGCCTCTCACCATATGATTAGTGATGCTAGCTTGATTAGTAACATAAAACCTGCTTTATGAAATGTAATGATTGCTAATGGTGAGAAAGTACCCATTAAGGGTGTAGGAAACCTGAAATTGTTTAACAGAGATTCAAAGGCATTCTATATGCCTACTTTCACTTCGAATTTGTTATCTGTTAAGAAGGCCACTACTGATTTAAACTGCCTTGCTGTCTTTAGTCCTAATGATGTTTACTTTCAGGATATTGAGACAAGTAGTTTGCTTGGCAAAGGTGTGACCAAGGAGGGCTTGTATCTGCTTGAAGACACCAAATGTCTATCTGATTTATCTTATGCTTTTAGGTCATCTCCTGTTTTCCCTAAAAATACAATGTGACATGCTAGACTAGGACACCCTTACTCACGTGCATTGAGCTTGATGTTGCCTAGTGTCTCTTTTAATAATGATAGTTGTGAAGCTTGTATTCTTGCAAACATTGCAAATCGGTTTTCCTTAAATCCATTACTATGTATGAAAGTTGCTTTGATTTTATTCATTATGATGTGTGGACTGCACCCTTTTTATCTAGAGAAAACCATAAGTATTTTGTGACCTTCATAGATGAGAAATCAATATACACTTGGTTAACTTTACTGCAATCAAAGGATAGAGTGTTAGAAGCTTTTGTAAACTTTCAAAACTACATAACTAACCATTTTAATGTTAAGATAAAAACTTTTAGATCATACAATGGGGCGGGGAATACACAAGCAATGCTTTCAAAGCTCATCTAAACAGGCATGGGATCATACACCAGACGAGTTTCCCACACACACCCTTGCAGAATGGGGTAGCAGAAAGGAATAATAGACTTCTAATGGAGGTGGCTAGGAGTTCCCAAAAGATTTTTGGGAGATGATGTGATCACTGCTTGCTACCTAATCAATAGGATTCCAACCAAAATCGTCCAAGATGTTTCTCCTTACGAGGTATTAAATAAAAATTATCCCTCTATTGATCATCTGCGTGTGTTTGGGTGTGTGTGTTTTGTGTTGATCCCAGGTGAACTAAGGAACAAACTAGAAGCTAAGACTGTCAAAGCTATCTTCATTGGGTACTCACCAAACCAGAAAGGTTACAAATGCCATGTTCCAGAGACTAGGAAGGTTATGGTGTCTACAGATCTGAAGTTCCTGGAATCAAAGGGATTTTATGATGACAAGAGTTGGGATAACTTGAAGGATTTGTCTCAAGCACCCTCGAATAGGGCCAACAATCTGAGGATAATTATGGAGAGTCTTGGGATTGGTCTCTCACATGCAAAGGAGGCGCCTACTAATACCCCTCCACCAGTCACTGAGGACACTCACCCTGATCCTGAAGGGGGAATGAGCAAGAACCAGCACAGCAAGACGGGAAAGAAGGTTCAGATGTTCATGATCAGGAGAGTACACAAGAACCAGAAAACTGCTCAAGTTCAAGAAGAAGAAGGGCAGCAAGAAGGACAGAACCAACGTCAACCACTAAGAAGGAGTACAATACTGAGGAAAGATCCCTCTAACTGGGTAAGCACAAGTGTGTATTACAATAGTTAGGTTGTTGCACATCCCACCTCAGTGAACTGCTCCTTGGCTCAATTTCCAGAAGAGCATCAAGCGTTTATGGGTCAGCAAGATCAAGAACACATTCCAAGGTCATATGAAGAAGAAATGGAAGACAAGGAATGGAGAGACTCAGTAGGTGAAGAAATCAATGCAATGGTGGTCAATGATACCTGGTATGAATCTGAGTTACCAAAAGGAAAGAAAGCAGTTAACAGTAGATGGATCTTCACCATCAAATATTTGAGCAATGGAAAGTCTGAAAGGAAGAAGTCAAGGTTGGTAGCAAGGAGATACAGTCAGACATATGGAGAAGACTACATAGACTCGTTTGCCCCAGTAGCCAAACTCTACACCATCCGCATTGTACTCTCCCTTGCAACAAATAATGAATGGTACTTATGGAAAATGGATGTGAAGAAATGCCTTCCTCCAAGGAGAAATGGAAGATAAAGTCTACATGCGCCCTCCACCTACTTTAGAACACCTTGTCCAACCAGGGAATGTTCTAACTATGAAAAAGTCCATCTATGGTCTAAAACAATCACCAAGGGCCTTATACTTCAAACTTATCACAACTCTGAATGGAAGAGGATTCACAAGATCTAAAGCTGATCACACCCTCGTCACTCTCTCCAGCCAGAAAGGTATAGTGGTCATCCTTGTGTATGTTGATGATAATCATCATAGGGAGTGACAAAGAAGGTATACAATCCACTAAGGCGTTTCTGAAATCAGTATTTGAAATTAAAGATATAGGTGAACTAAATTACTTACTAGGAATAGAAGTATGCCGCTCTAAAGAGGAGATCTTCTTATGCCAAAGGAAGTACACACTTGACCTTTTGAAAGAACCATGAAACCTTGGAGAGAAACCAGCAAAGACTCCACTTCAAGATGGTTACAAAGTCTTGCGAGAGGGGGAGTTTGAAGACAAACCTTATGAGGATCCAAAGCAATACAAAAGACTTGTTGGTAAGCTAATTTACTTAACTATAACAAGACCTGATATTTGCTTTGCTGCGAACCAGGTGAGCCAGTACATGAAAGTACCAAAGGTCCATCACTGGAACATGGTGATGAGGATACTAAGATACATGAGTGGTGCTCCTGGCCAAGGAGTTTGGATGGGGTGTAATGGCAGCTCTGAGATAGTAGGCTATTTTGACGATGATTGGGCAGGTGATCGTGTAGATAGGAAGTCAACCACATGATATTGCACCTTCATTGGAGGCAATCTGGTGACCTGGAAAAGCAAGAAGCAGAAGGTGGTATCCTGCTCAAGTGCTGAAGCTGAGTATAGGGCAATGAGGAAGCTCACCAGTGAACTTGTATGGATCAAAGGACTACTCAAGCATCTGGGTATACAGACCAACACGCCAATCACCATGCACTGTGACAACCAAGCATCAATTCATATAGCTTCAAACCCAGTCTTCCATGAAAGAACCAAGCACATAGAGTTGGATTTTCATAAGGTCGGACAAATAGTGGTTCAAAGAGTTATTATTCCCTGTTACACAAGGAGTGAAGATCAACTGGCCGACATCTTCACTAAGGCATCCAGTACCAAAGTTTGTGAGTCTATTCATTCAAAGCTTGGACTCATAGACATATCACACTAATCCTCTTCCATGAAGGGTCCTACTCTTTTCCCTTGATGTGGTTTATATCCCAAGTGGTTTTGCCATGTTAAGGTTTTAATGAGGGGACGCTTCATGGTTCCAAGCTTGACCAGTTCCTTTGGTCAAGCTTGAGGGGGAGTATTGAGGATAATAAAGGAGAAAGGACGTTCAAACTAAAATGATAAGAAGATGTGCATTTGGAACAACCAAGAAGAAATGGTCCGTAAAAAGCATTCGTACAGCTGGGCCCACTCCAAGATCGACCAAGTCTTACCTTTCAAGGCAAGGAACCAAACACGTGAGACTAAACCCTTATTTAGGGACTCAGTTACAAAGTAACCAAGTGGAGATACCCGTTGGAAGGAAGATCACGGGTCTGGTCAAACAGAGAGAGACGTTGGGCGAGCTGTCCCTTTCACCCGGCTGGACGAGCCAATTTGTCTTCTAGAGAGTTCCTTTGTTTAATCATTTAATTAAAATTTTCTGGTCCCCTTTTGCCTATTTAAGTATGTATGCTGTAAACCTAAATCAAGTAAGCAGAATGGTTTCTGATACTCTTTATGAAAGTTTTCAGAGAACAAGTGTTGAGTGATGATGAACGAGAATGGAGATGAAGTTGATGAGACTTGATGATAAAGGAACGAGATTGATGAGAGAGTGAGAGAGAGAGATTCGTGAGAGACTAGATAGTTTATGAGAGTATATGAGAGATTATGAGACTAACTAACCAGAGAATAGAGAGAATAGATAGAATAGAGACTAAGAGATTGTGAAGGAGAGAAAATCTCAGCTTGTTTATTAACCATCGACATACAAGTGTATAAATAGGAAAGGAGAGCTACTCTAGGATTTACAAAATATCAGAGCAAGCATGTGGAGTCAAGGGAAGGTTTGAAATGAGTGGAGCAGGAGCTATACACGCTTGGGGACAGCCTGGCTGGTCAAGAGTGTAACTTGGCCTAGAATTGGCCACCAAGGTCTATGCATCTATCCAGAGATCAGTCCAGGTTCAGCCTCCTTCCTTTCCAGCTTGAACCTTATCCATAAACGGTCAAGACAAGCAGCATCTCGCAGATGCCTTCCAAGATGCCATTCTGATCCCATCTTCTTCTCCAAACCATCCGAGACTCTTTCTTCACCATTGAAGCTTCTCTGTGACTTGGGATGCAAGGTAAGATCTAGGGCTGTATGGATTTAGGGTTTGGTCCATACAACTTGACCTAGTTTTTGCACAAACCTAAAATGTCTTCAAATGGTCGAGAAATAAGTTACCCGGGTTGGCCCGTCCGTACAGGCCGTACAGTCCGTACGGCCGTACTGTACGGACCACCCTATTTTTGCACCTCAACCATTTGCTCCCAAATTGCACCCAAGCCTTCTTCCTTCATAGTAAACCCCTCCTGAACCTTGTTCTAGCTCTGCATAAGCTTCTGGACCCTCCTTAGACCTTGATCAGTCTCTAAGTGGGTTTTGCCCAAGCTTTGCACATTAACCTTTAGAGAGATGTTTATCACTTCAGGTTAACACTCCCCCTCAAGCTTGACTCTATAGATCCTGAGTCAAGCTTGGAACCCTGAAGTCCCTCCTCGTTAAAACCTTACCAAAGAAAACCCTCCTTAGGGATAAAACCTTGGCAAGGAAAGAGTAAGTTCTTTCAAGGCCTAGGGATTGGCCATTGAGCCCTTTGTGTCTTAGAACAAGTGTGGTTGGACACAAAGGACTCTGGATCGTGGCCTAAACTCATGCAGCCAACAACACAAGGCTTGCACACTCATAGAACTCGGCTTGACCTCTTCATAGACCCGGTTTGGGTCTCCCCCTCTCAACTGACTTCATGGCCACCTTAGAGAAGCTAGGAAACGACCATGATCATCTTCTGTGAGGCTCAAGCACTGGTAATGGTACCTGATACATTATTCCAAAGGTGCATCAGTACTTATCAAGATTAGACAAGGCTCAAAGTTTAAACAAAACCAGAGATTCTAGAAACTTAGACAATCTACTAAATGAAGCAAGATATCAATGATGGTTTCAACTAAGGCTCAAGTACTAGAACTTATTCAATTTAACAATCAGAACCAATCTATTCAAGCATTTTAAGAACCATTCAAATAGGAAAATGTGAATGACTTGTAATAGATTAAGTTCAAGTTACTTCCCTTTTTGTTTGGATGAGGAGTGACTGCTCTTTGTCACTTGAATCCCTCACACTTGGCCGGTTGCAACCTCTTCATGGCAACACCAACTTGATGGGAGGTGTGTGGAGCTTTCAGCTTCAGTTTTCAATCACCTCACCACAGAGGCCGCATTGAACTGAGCTTTCATAGGCACACAACCAAGGCTGCTCTGAACAGCCTCTTTGCATAGACACGCCACTGCCTAGACCCGGTTTGGTGATCCTTTGTTGAAGTCCTTGCACGGCTTGATACTGGACCATGGATCATGTACATTTAGACTACCCCTCAAGCTTAACTCCGAGACTATGGGAGGAGCTAAGCTTGTGAGATTAGTGTATACAGTTCCATGGTCTTAAGGAACCATCAGTCTTTACAAGACTTGATGTCCTAACCCTTGTGAGTTTTGGCTCTCTTCCTTATACCAGGAATAAATGGTGTTTGAATCACCTTAAGAGCCCTCACAAGGTAGTCTCTCATTGTATGATCACCCACTCTACACTTCTTGTAGATTTTGGGACTGACACGTCCATGTGGTATCATACAATGGCATCATCCTCTCATTGCATATTCAATCACACTACACTTCCTGTAGTTTGTGGACTGACTCGTCCAGTGATGATATGCAATGCCATAAGATCAGTATCTTGTCACATTGGTTTGGTTTGTCACTGTATCTTGTGTACCTAACATCACCATAACTCAATGCAAGATTAGATCATCCCATTGGGACCAAACCAAGATCACACATCCGGTTTGATCTCCAATGCCTCAACAGGCTATGATCTTGAAACAAGCTAATCACAAGAACAAGATCAAGCACATTTCAATCTCTAAAGAGCAATGTATGCTTTCAACAATACACTGACACTTTAGGCTTTTAATTTCATGCAGCAATAGATGTATGCAACTACTTAAGGAAAACTATATGAATGAAATAGGTTCAATCTGAGTGCTATAAGAGACTATGCACACCAGTTCCAATCAAAACCAATGATGCAAGCAACCTAGACAGCTTCTAAATGATGCAAACACACACTGATGGATTAAACAAAGGCATCAGAACCAGTATGCAACCGGATTGAACTTAGACAGAATGAGATATGCTTATGCAAAACAGATTATCAAAACCATGAAACAAGAGCTTAGACAACTTCTAAATGCTTCAAGACAACTATGATGGATAAGCTATGACAAAAGCGACCAGGAACATACTACAATGCAATAAACAAGCCAGGAGATCCTGGGACACAAACACCACTCAATGCACAACTAAACAAAGACACAAGCTCTTATTAAGGGTTTAGGAGGTTTGCTTACAACCCAAGGAATCTGAGCTGATTCCTTGAACCTCCATGGACACGGCTCATCTGAACTTGGCAGGTTTGAGATGTGGGTTAAGCACCCGACACCTCTCCTTGGTGTGTCCATCCCTCTTACAAAGCTCGCACTTGAGACCCCTTCTGTCCTCCCTCTTGTAAGCCGCCTTGTTGGACTGAGGATCTGCTTCAGCTTGTGAAGCAAGGAGAGGACTCTCCTTTGCTTCAAACAACCCGTGTGAACCCTCCTCCTTTTGGACTTGGGAAAACACCTCTTCAAGCGTGGGAAGCTTCTCAGACCTTAGGATATGCTTGATAAGGTCATTGAAGGAAGGACTGAGGGTTAAGAGCAGACCAAACACCTTGTCTTGCTCCCTTCTTTCATTCAACACCTCTGGATCAATGGATTGAGGTCTCAGCATCTCTAGTTCAGACCAAAGGGCTCTGAACTTTCCCAGATGAACCGTGAACTCCTCATTCTCTTGGGACAGGTTGTTGATGGCTCTCTTGATTTCAAAGACTCGGCTGAGGTTAGAGTTGTTACCATAGATCTTGTTTAAAGTTTCCCAAAGCTCCTTAGCACTCTCACAGTATGAGTAGGCTTCAAGGATAGATCTTTCTATGGAGCTTTGGAGAAAGGTTAAGACCAGGTAGTCATCTTGCTGCCACTTCTCTTCCGAGACAATAAGAGAGCCAGTATCACCACTTGATGAACTCTCTTGAGAGGCGACAGCTTTGGAGGACTTTTGAGCACCTGAGATGCAATGGCTCCATAACCCCTTTCCACCAAGGGCTGTCTTCACCAGGCGTGACCAGAGAAGGTAGTTGGGACCTTTGAGGATGACTGGAATGACAATGGCTCTGGAGGACTCCATCTTGAGGTCGGATATGAGCTAGACTGTCTTCTTTGTCTTCAAAGGTGTGAACTTTAGATCCGGATGAACTGGATCTGGAAAGGAGTGATCTTTAGAGCTTGTGACTGATGCGAAAGCTTCACTAGGAGACTGAGCAACCTGGCTCTGATACCATGAAATTTTTCAGAGAACAAGTGCTTGAGTGATGATGAACGAGAGTGGAGATGTTGAGGATGAGATTTGATGAGGATGAACGAGAGACTGATGGAAGAGTGAGAGTGATTCGTGAGAGAGTATGAGAGATTGAGAGACTAATGAGAGAAAGAGATTGAGAGACTAAGTATCCAGAGACTTGAGAGAATAGAGAGAGTAAAAGAGACTAAGAGATTATGAAGGAGAGAACTTCTCTGCTTAATTATTAACCATCGACATACAAGAGTATATATAAAAAAAGGAGAGCTACTCTAGGGTTTACAAAATATCAGAGCAAGCATGTGGAGTCAAGGGAAGGTTTGAAATGAGTGGAGCAGGAGCTATACACGCTTGGGGACAGCCTGGCTGGTCAAGAGTGTAACTTGGCCTAGAATCGGCCACCAAGGCCTATGCATCTATCCAGAGATCAGTCCAGGTTCAGCCTCCTTCCTTTCCAGCCTGAACCTTATCCATAAACGGTCAAGACAAGCAGCATCTCGCAGATGCCTTCCAAGATGCCATTCTGATCCCATCTTCTTCTCCAAACCATCCGAGACTCTTTCTTCACCATTGAAGCTTCTCTGTGACTTGGGATGCAAGGTAAGACCTAGGGTTGTACGGATTTAGGGTTTGGTCCGTACAACTTGACCCGGTTTTCGCACAAACCTAAAATGTCTTCAAATGGTCGAGAAATAAGTTTCCCAGGTCGGCCCATCCGTACAGGCCGTACAGTCCGTACGGCCGTACTGTACGGACCACCCTATTTTTGCACCTCAACCATTTGCTCCCAAATTGCACCCAAGCCTTCTTCCTTCATAGTAAACCCCTCCTGAACCTTGTTCTAGCTCTGCATAAGCTTCTGGACCCTCCATAGACCTTGATCAGTCTCTAAGTGGGTTTTGCCCAAGCTTTGCACATTAACCTTTAGTGAGATGGTTTATCACTTCAGGTTAACATGGTGGTCTTCACAAGGTCTGGGCAGAGAAAGTGACAGGTTTGGACTGGCTCACTCCTTAAGTGAACATGTGATCTTTATTGTTTTTAATTCTGGCCGACATCCCACTTCTTGTCCAGACTTGCAACGGTCTCCTAACATTCAAATTCAGTCTAAGCGAGTTTAAACTTGCTTCTCCTTGTCTCCCAAGTTTATCTAGGTTAAATTGGTTCCTTGAGAAGCAATACTGTACGGACAGACTTGTGTCCCAAGTCTCTTTAGACCAAGAACTCCTTCAACCATCTGAATCCATTCTTCTTGTTGTCTTCTTTATTTCCAGCATATTTCTTCTTCATGTCAACACCTTGCACGCCAAGTTAGGTTAAGGTTGTACGGACAACCTTGCTCAACAAGTTACACCTATTTGCTTCATTCTTCATCTGATTGCATTGCCATTCATCTTTTCATGCCTTCATGTCAATAATCAAAGTATACTACAACAGAAATGCCTATGAGTGACCTAAGAACATGATTCATTAATCTCATGAATGTACTAGGTGAATTGGTTAATCCAAATGGCATAACTAACCACTCATATAATCCATGTTTAGTTTTGAATGCAGTTTTCCATTCATCTCCTTCTTTCATCCTAATCTGATGATAACCACTTTTTAAATCTATCTTAGAAAAGATGCAAGAACCATGCAATTCATCAAGCATATCATCAAGTCTAGGGATAGGGTGGCGATACTTCACTGTGATGTTGTTGATTGATCTACAATCAACACACATACGCCATGTACCATCCTTCTTAGGCACTAGGAGCACTGGTACAGCACATGGGCTCAAACTCTCTCGGATATAGCCCTTCTCCATGAGTTCCTCTACTTGTCTTTGCAACTCCTTGTTCTCAACCGGGTTGGTTCTGTATGCTGGACGGTTTGGAAGTGTAGATCCTGGAACAAAGTCTATCTGGTGCTCAATCCCTCTCAAAGGTGGTAAACCAATGGGATTGTCTTCTGGAAATACATCTCGAAACTCCTGCAAAAGAGAAACCATCTCACTCGGATACACCGGTGTAGAATCTTTTAAGTTCAAAAGAGTTTCTTTAAACACAAGTAAGATAGCAGATTGTTTAGAGTAGAGAGTTCTTTTGATATCACCCATGTTAGCATAGAAGTTTGCCTGCTTAGTTCCAACCGGTTTTAGATCAATCTCCTTCTTCTTTTGGAGTTGAATCTGATCTTGTTGAACTTCCTTAGGTGTCAAGGGAACCAGGGTGCCTTCATGGTGCCTTCTTCATTCAGCCATTGTAACCGGTAAGGTTTGGGAGCTTCTGAACCTTCAATCCCAACTTCTTGACCATGGTTTCACTCGCAGCATTCACACAACTACCTATATCAACAATGAGGCTGCACACCTTTCCTTGGACCAAGCACCGAGTGTAGAATAGGTTCTCACGTTGCTCTAGCTCCTCAGCCTTGTTTTGCAAGCTTAGAAGCCTTCTTGCTACTAAAAGCTTCCCCTGGACTGGTCCTTCTTCATGTTCTTCTTCAGTGTCTTCTTGGTCAGACTCGGTGTTGTCATCTTCTGAGGCATACTGGTGCGACCTTGGATAGGAAGACCTCGTCCCAGTCACACTTGAGGGATGATGGGCGGATCCTTGAGCCTGAGAAGCTCCAGGACGTTGTATGATCTTCACCATAGAGCTATGGACTGCTCTAGAGTTGTTTAGCGACTCCTGAGACACAGGATAACCCTGCTTCATGTCTAGGATGAATCACAGAAGCTCACGCAACCTTGTGTGACAAAGAAACTTGTTCACCACGTGAACAATGAAGGGAGGTCCCCAAAGGGGCGAGTTTGAAAGCCAAAAGCTCTGATTTTTATTAAAAGAATGTGTAAGTTACAATATGTGCTGCTTTTGGCTTTATAAAGACAAAACAGAAAACCCTAACTAGAAAACCCTACCCTAATTCGAAAATAGAAAACCAAAACCTATTTCTAGTTGGTTTATAAAAGCCTAACCCTAATCCTATTCCTAATGGGTTTATTAAAACAAATACTTAATCCTACTTGGTTTAGAATTACAAGAAATCAGAAATACACTTGAGATAAAGAAATCAGCCAGCCTAAACCAAGCTGGTTTATCTTTCCACTTCTTGGGCTTGAAAAACCTATTTTCAGCAAACATCTTCTTGGGCTTGTCCATGAACAAGTCCACCACGTCCTTGCTCTCTTTCTGATCCATGTAGAACGTGAGAAGATTATCCTTAGTCCATGTAATGCTCTGCTCCATCGATCTTCTATTATCATGCTGCTTCAATTGGTGCAAGCCATTAATCTCCTTCTTTCGCTCATTGAAACAAACCATAAGCAGAGAATTTGCTAGTGAACACACGAGCTTCAAATCCATGAAGTTGAGGCTGATCCAGATCGCACCACATACTCTCCATCTTCCAGCAAGATCATGACTCTCTTGTTGGTACATTCATTGGCATAATGACCTCTTCCTTGGCATTTGAAACACTTGAGATCACGAGCTCTGGAACTAGAAGCTTCAACCTTTCCTTTGCCCTTGTCAAAAGCACTGCTTGGTTTGGTTTCTTCTCTAGGATTTGACTTGTTGTCCTTCTGGAACGGTTTAGACTCCTTAGGGTAAGGTGACTTCTCTTCCTTGGTGTTGTGTAACCGGTTAGAGCCATAGTGGTTGCGTGAATGTCCCTTCCTCTTGAGCTGTTGCTCCACAAGAATAGCCTTGTGTAGCATCTCTTCAAGCTCCACATAATGTTGCATCTCAACATTGTTGTGTATCTCTCGGTTTAAACCACACAGGAACCTTGACATGGTTGCCTCTCTATCTTCTGATATGCTAGCTCTTAGCATGAGCAACTCCATCTCCTGGTAATACTCCTCCACTGATCTTGAACCTTGGGTAAGTTTCCTGAGCCGGTGGTGCAAGTCTCTGTGGTAATGACTTGGAACAAATCTTTTGCGCATGATAGACTTCATCTCTGTCCAAGTCTCTACTGGTTCTTCTCCATTCCTCCTACGAGTTGTGATGTACTGATCCCACCAACATAGAGCATAGTCATAGAACTCAGTGGCAGCAATCTGAATCTTCTTGTGGTTTGTGTACTGCTTACACTGAAAGACTAACTCAATCTTCTTCGCCCACTCAAGGTAGGCATCCGGATCAGCTTTGCCATGGAATGGGGGTATCTTTATCTTCAAACCAGCAAACTCATCTCCCTGGTTCATCCTTCTTTCTTGGACACGCCTTTGTCTTCTTTGGCTTTGTTTTGAGGATGAACTGAGGTGTTCATACTCATTGTCAGTCTCTTCATAACCAGCATGCTCTTAACGAGTTGCATGAGCTCTCTCTTCTCTCCTAGTCTCTCGGTTTGGAACTTGACTTGTAGCTCTTCTGACTTCTTCCCTGAGCTCTCTCCGGATGTCATTGAGGTTGGTCCTCATCATCTCGGTCATGGTTTCTACCATGTTCTGATTGAGTTGAGCCGACATAGCCTCCATGAGAAGCTTGTTCTTCCTGAGGAGTTCAGCTTCTTCTTCAGACTTGGATCCCATGATTCCTGCACAAAGGTAAACAATATAACCAGTAAAAGGTTTCTAGGTAACAAGACAAGCAAAAAGGAAAAAGTAGAACACGAAATCAAGCTTGTTTTGCAAGACAAAAGCAAAAAGGAAAAAAATCGGCTAGGTAAAAAGGAATAGGGTTTCCGCCTACCAAGCAAAAAGGAAAATCCTTTAAACTTTGTCTAATCTTCTCTAAGGTTTTCTAGCACCCTAAAAACCTTAATCTACTCGTGTTCAAGGTGATTAACAAGATTAACAGATGAAACAAAGTGATCTAAAAAGCAAAGACTTATGCGGCTAGGGTTTCTCTCTCTAGGGTTTCCGCAAAGCAAAAAGGAAAAAGTTTAAAACCTTGTCTAATCTCTTATGAAACTCGAGCAGCCCTACACAGATTAGTTCTACTGCTTATTCAAGATGATAGAGATGAAACACGTATGAAACAAAAAGAACAAGAGAGAAAATGAGTACTTCCCAACCAAAGTTGCTCGGATACCACTTGATGCGTCCATAGGATGCTCTTTGGTTGATGGGGATGGATAGATCCTTGCAAAAACGAATCAGAGACTCAAGTTCTTCAAGGTTGTGGATCGATTGGTGACACAATAGGGATGATAAGATCTCTTGATACTCCTAGATGAATAACTCGGATATGACACACCAAGCAAACACCCTTAGGTTCCTGGATACTACACACCAGAAGAAACTCGACAACTATTCTAGAGGGAGAGCCGTCAAGGAGAAAGAAAACTAGTTGATTAAAAGATGCTTGAGTACAATAGGGTTTAGAGACCCGTTTAAATAAGGAGAAACCAGAGAACATGCTCTCTAGGGTTTTGGAAATAAGTAAAAACGAAAACTATAGTTTAAAGAGAACATAAGCTTTAAAATGAAATAAAATGTAAACTTCTTTAGTCTTGGACCGAGATAGGGCCTAAGTGATGTGAAGACAAGTTGTGGCCTCGTTAAAAACCTTCCTCCGGAAAACCTCGTGGGACAAAACCAAAAGCAAGGAAAAGAGCACGCACCCCATGTCTTGCCTAGACACTAACTCAGCTTGATGTAGAGATGGCTTGAATGGTGATCAAGACATCTCGGATCAGACCTTGTCCAAGACTTTCTTGTTGTGGATGTGAAGTAAATAATCCAACAACATTCTCTTTAAGCTTCTTGACTCTGGAACGAGTCATGGGACCTTCAGGAATGGCTAGAGCATCCTCACCAGGCTGCTGGTGCAATGTGGCTTCATGTGGCTCATCTAGGCTCTCCTTGTTCTCCTTAGTGATCCGGTCCATGATCACATCAGTTCCTCTAATTGCCTTTGCAATTCCTTAGTCTCAACTGGATTAGTTCTGTAGGCTGGACGGTTTGGAAGTGTTGATCCAGGAACAAAATCAATTTGGTGCTCAATCCCTCTTACTGGTGGAAGACCTATGGGACTATCTTCTGGAAAGACATCATCATATTCCTGTAAAAGAGAGACAAGTTCATTCGGGTATACCGTTGGGAGATCAGTGATGGTTAGTAGAGATTCTTTAAAGACAAGCAATAGAACAGGAGTTTGAGAGTATAGAGTTCTTTTGATTTCTCCCTGTTTGGCATAGAAGTTATGCTGCTTGCTTTGATCTGGTTTGAGGTCGATTTCTTTCTTCTTTTGGAGCTGGAGTTGATCTTGTTGAACCTCCTTAGGAGTGAGAGGTACCAAGGTAGTTTTCCTTCCTTTGAACTCAAAGGAATGCTTGTTGGTATAGCCATCATGTACCACACGCCTATATGATTGCCAAGGCCTTCCAAGGAGGATGTGACTTGCTTCCATTGGTAACACATCACACAGGACTTCATCCTCATATCTTCCAATGGCTAGAGGCACCATAACTTGACTGGACACCTTCATCTCACCTTCCTCATTGAGCCATTGTAGCCGGTATGGTTTTGGATGCCTTTGAACTTTCAGTCCCAACTTCTTTACCATTGTTTCACTAGCAACATTAACACAGCTTCCACCATCCACAATGAGACTACAAAACTTTCCTTGCACCAAACACCTCGTATAGAAAAGGTTTTCACGTTGCTCAAGTTCCTCAGTCTTGGTTTGTAGGTTCAAGAGTCTTCTAGCCACCAATAATCTTCCTCTTACTGGTTCTTCTTCATATTCTTCCTCAGACTCCTCATGATCATACTCGGATCTGTAGTCCTCAGACTCATACTCTCCATTCTCCAGTAAGATCATGATGCGTTTGTTGGTGCACTCATTAGCATAGTGCCCTCTTCCTTGGCACTTGAATCACTTGACATCCCTAGCTCTTGAACTGGTAGCTTCGGCCTTTCCTTTATCTTTCCCAATGATGGCACTTGGTTTTGTTTCTTCTTTAGGATATGGCTTATTTTCCTTAGTGTAGGCTGGTTTCTCCTCTTTGGGTGTTAGATACCTTGAGGCTCCATAGTTGGAACGAGAGTGTCCCTTCCTCTTGAGTTGTTGTTCCACAAGTATAGCTTTGTGCAACATCTCTTCTAGCTCAACATAGTGTTGCATCTCCACATTGTCTTGGATCTCTCGGTTGAGTCCTCCTAGAAACCGAGACATAGTGGCTTCTCTATCTTCAGATATGTTTGCTCTCAACATCTGTAGCTCCATCTCTTGAAAGTATTCTTCTACGGTCCTTGATCCTTGAGTGAGCTTCCTTAGTTTCTGATGTAGATCACGGTGATAATGACTTGGGACAAACCGTTTGCGCATGATTGATTTCATCTCATGCCATGATTCAACTCGATTCTCCTGGTTTCGTCTCCTAGTGGTGATGCGT
>CAJHQP010004783.1:0-51858 GCA_905132765.1 Moricandia arvensis | reverse complement strand
TGAGGGACCAGTTATCAATAGGAACCTGTCTAAGCTAAGACATTGTAGGATACTACATCCGTTCTGGTCTAGTCGGAATTAAGATTAATGCTTATGGGTTGTTCACTGGCTATCGAGGATGCTGAGATTGGTTCTGGGTCAGTCGGCAAGGAGCCGTGAAGACTCAATCAGTGGAAAGGCTGTGCTGGCGTGTGGCTAGATTGAAGTTAGAGAGGAATTATGTTATTGTTTATGAACTGTTAAGAAACTAATGTATCGGTACAGCAATAAGTGTGGAGTGATACATACTGACTTATTATATTGATGTAGCCGATTGTGTCGTATCCTGTCTATTTAGTTTATGAACCTCATATGCTATTATGACTTAGTAAATAAAATGATTTTGAAAATGAACAAACCAGCAGCATCGATCGATCAGTAAGCGCATTTGGTCCAGTTGGGTCGAAAGGCGCAAGATCGGGTCTTACACACGCTCTCGTGACATTCGATCCTAAGTATACTGCACAATTGATCTTCCTTATTGAGAGAGTGAAAATTAGCTCATGAGGATAATTGGATCTGATATCAAATTTTGGTGACATCTTGTCGGGGAGCAGTGCGATTTTTTGTCTAGCTATAGATTTTAATAGACTATGATTTATTGAGTCTAGATTTTCTCTTTTACTATATTTTACTTACTAAACTATAACATATATTTTCTATTTGAGGTGCGTCGTCCAACAGTATCCAGAAGCAACATAGATATAGCACTAGTTCATGATTGACTCTAAGGCTCTACTTCTGTTAGAACGGAGCGAACTGTAAGAGAAGCGCAATGGCACCGATCGACCACAACAATATTCTGTCGATGATACTACTGCGCTAGGGCGAGCAATGATCGCACAAATAATATACACGCTTCTGCAAAATGTGTCAGGATAACTCTTGGATTTGATGATGAGTTAGAGAGATTGACTTAGTATAGAAGGCTTATACACAGGACGGATCTGACTCATGCTACACTCATGATTAGATGCCCAGCTGCTAGAGACGGAGGTCCTCATGACACTTCTAATCTTTCCATTAGTTGAGATTATAAATATATAGAGTAGAGGTTACAAGGGTTTTCAGAAACAAAGAAGAGAACATGTGGTCTAGGAGGAGGGGTGAGCGCCAATTTGAACCAGTAGGCAGGAGAGCACTCAAGTGGCATCTAGCCGGATCATTGACCGGAAAGGATGATAGTTACTTTCGCAATGTTGTTCCATGGCGCGTGTCAAGGCCTATTCCTCTCTCTGCCTTTCAAACGTGATGGTATGCAAAGTAAATACCCAAGGTAAGCGCATGGTAACTTCTTCCTTAACCCAGATGGCGCTTTACCATTTGCCGTCACCAACACATTCTTCTCCATTCTTTAACCACTCAACTCAAATATGAAGCCTGCTAACTCACACAGCTGACCCCCTCGAGAGCTTGACCATGTGTAACAAGTCAGAAGCTTAGGCACCACTGATATGGAGAATCTTCTCATTAAATATCATCATCAAAGAAAATCCATTGGGATAAAATCCTGATAGCGAAAAAGAGTAACACCCAATTAAGCGAGGGCATTAGCGAAGTTTCGTAAGGTCATGAGTCCCAACCGGATATGGATGGAATCCCTTGTTTTCTGTCTTTGCACCTTAGTAAACACATCAGATAGCTGATCCTCACTTCTAGTATAGCATGACAGTGTGACTCCTTGTACAATCATCTGCCTACCTTATGCATCCAACCTCAATATGTTTAGTCCTCTCATCAAAACACGAGTTGGAGGCAATGTGTATGCCAGCTTGGTTTGTCACAATGCATAACCATAGGCGTGGTTTGATCAATCTCCAAGTGCTTCAGTATTCCTTGATCCCAACCAACTCGTTTGTCAACTTCAACATTGCTCTATATTCGGCTCTACACTAGAACATGAGACGCACCTTCTGCTTTTTGTCTTCCATGTAACGAGGTTTCCACCAATGAAGGTACAGTAGCCGTAGTAGACTTCCTATCAGCTCTATCACCAGCCCAATCCGCATCACAGTAAGCAATAACTTCAGTGCTCCCATTGCACCCCATCAGATCCTTGATTTGGGTGATCCATTTAGATACATCAAGATTCTTTCCACCATGCGCCAATGTTCTCCTTTTGTGGGAGTTGCATATGTTGGCTCAACCTGATTCACATCAAAACATATATCAGGCTCGTGTAATAGTTAAGTATATCAACTTACCCACAAGCTTTCTATAAAGCTTAGGGTCATGGAATGGCTTGCTATCTTCAATCTCCCCTCACGTGGGACCTTGTATCAATCTTCCAAGGCCATCTTAGCTGTATTTCCTCCATCTTTCTTACATCTTTCAAATATCAAGTGTTACTTTTCTTGGGACATGAACAACCTTCCTTGGATCTACATATCTATTCCAAGGAAGTATTTCATCTCTCCCAAGTCTTTTATTTCAAAAACTGGCTTGAGGAAATCCTTGGTCGAATTGATACCATTTTGATCACTTCCAGTGATAATAATATCATCAACATAAACAAGGAGGACAACAATACGCTGAGGGAGTTGTGAGAGTGAACGAGGTGTGATCAAGTTCAGTGAGTTTCTAACACCCTTACTATTCACGGTTGTGCTGACTTAATTATACTCAAGCTCTTGGTGACTGTTAGAGACCATTAGATAGCGTTCCTCTTTAAGTACTCACACATTTCCCTCTTGACAAGTTCTCCACCAGGTGGAGGATACATGTATACTTCATCTTCAGTTCTCCTATGGCAAGAAGGCATTTTTCACATGCCACCTGCCAATACGACTCATCTCAGGTTCACTACCTACTCACACTAAAGGACAATACCTCAAAATAACAAATGATACCCCTGATTGTACTGGAGTTTCGCCACTGGTGCAAAAAGAAATATCAATGTAGTCTTCCTCAATACGTTTGGGGAACTCTTCATCCTCCGCCACTAGTATAGGCTTAATGTGGATATGTTGTTTTCCGCCTCCTACGTCACAACCGTATCACACATTATGCAGAGACTATTTGATTGTGATAGACTTCAGATCAGCTACTTGACGACACCACCTTTTTCTCTCCTGGTATTGCTCACGTCTCCTACCAAGTGTCGACTTCTTGATCACTCAGCGATTGGTACATGCCATCCTATTGATTCTCCCCACTGCCCTCACTAACTATGCATAGCTTCTTCATATGATGGCTGAATCGCATTATTATCCATTGTTCGATGAAGCATGCGACAATGCTGTCTTCATGTTACTATCTAGCAATAGCGATACATCACCTACACTTGAGTAGGAGATGAGTCCTCCTACACAGCTTGTGCATTGTAGTAATGATTTGATCCTTGTACCAAATGAGCTTAGGTGGTTCGCTTTATCTCACCTTGCACTTCTCTCAAACTCCACGTACTGATGCGCTCTCTTGTCGCTGAGAGTCTCACAATCGTTCGATAGCCAAGCTTTCCTAGTATGAGTAACTCTCCTGTTCGATGGAAAGAATACATTCGTGGGTCGCTCATAAAGCTCGCGTTCATAGTATCCGGCCGCTTGGTCGACTCTGGTCTCACCACGGCTTGAGTCGCTCTGCCCACCGGGCCTTGGTCGATCTGGTTCACCCAATGATATTTAACCGTCTGCCTTGTCATCTGGTTCACTCCAGCTCATTTGGATCTTTTTCTTTTCGCGCCAGTCATACATTTCCAGCCTCTTCCTCTAACTTACTTGCTCTGTTTTTCTTACACTTCACCTGCGATGCACTGAAACTCCACATGAACTTGGTCCTAGGCACATGAGGTGGGGTGATGTTGCACCAGATTTCTGTCCGTGCTTGGAGGTTTATCCTTTGGTAGCTTCGAGTAACACTTATAACAAGTCCTTCTACAGGATCATTCTCCGATTAGCTACTCTCATCTGATTTTTGGGATAACTCCTCCAAGTCTGTTTACTTCTTTCTTGCATAGTAGCATCTTTTTGTTTTCCTCCAAACTCTCTACGATAAGCTCCATAGTATCTAAAACACTATTTACCGTGCACTAGATAATGCATATAGCATTATGTTCGTCTGGTGGTGGAGCCACCGCCTGTCTACTGTAGTGATTGAATACCGTCACATCCATATCAAAGCCTATGACACTCCTTAAAGGCTAATCAAGATTGTTCCCGCGTAGCTCACCACCACGAGACTTGAGCACAAAACAAGGCATACCAAACTAAACACCAGAGATATGATCAATGGAGGTTTGTCATCTGATTCAGACGTACCGCGTCAAATGGCGGGAAATGTCTTGAACGTGAGACCATTGAGTAGGTGATTTGCTGCGGTGATCAGAAAGGTAGGCATGCACGATGCACTGCACTCACTCAGAACGTTTGGAAGGACATGGAGTGAAACAATCATGACCGTGCTTACTCTTTAGGTGCTGATCCTTACTCTCGCCACAAGCGATTGTTTGTTGAGGAGTGTAAGGAGAACTCGTTTGGGGATGTAGGATTCATGTTGAGCAAGGTGTTGCGTGAAAGCATCGACTTGTATACTGCTCCGACGCATTATCTGATCTAAAACTAGTTATCTTAGCATTGTAACGGTTAGTCACATAAGTTTGAAGCTTTAATAATGCTTCAAGAGAACCGCTGTCTCTTAGAGTGGCATCGAAAGTTAGTCTATGTGCCTGATTTATATTTTCATCATGAATGGTGCACAAAGTACTGATGATATTATCCCTAGATCAATGCAAGGACTGCCGTCCAGACAATCGAAATACGATAAATCATAAGAGGCATATTATCGCATAAGTAGTACTACTATGATGTTGGAAAAAGTCTATATGCATGACTGTGCCTAAAGAATAAGACAAAGCTTCACATAGCTGCTCTCAATTATCTTTTTAAACACACGACACTGGTAAACTATCAGTTCAAAGCTGTGAGACAGAGGTGATGATCTAGTCTAGCATGGCCACAAAGGCATCACTGATTACACATACCGATATGCAGAGTAATGAGCGTGAGCATAATCATAGAATACATGAGCGAGGCTCTTCTAGACATATATATCAGTCTGCTCCTTGGTTACTCTTCCCTTCCCAACTTAGACGCTCGTTGCTCTCAATATTCGCTGAACTTCACATCATTAGGGCTAAAGATTTGATCTCATTGCAATGTGCTATAATGCAGTAATAGTACAGGCTTCATTACATAGAGATAGAAAATTTGAAGTAAAGTGTAGGCATATAGAAGCGCTTCCGGATTCTTTATTAAACAATTTCAGTATGGGCTCTATTCTCGTTTAAATGAGATCTTCTCACATTAGCTATCATTGAACGTGTACCATGAGTCTCGGTTCAATATCTTAATAAGTCATAGTATCACGACATGCGATGTGTAGGTAGGGATGTGCACACCAAAATAAATATGAAGGTTGTAGAGCATGTTGCGAGAGCATCGTATAGCTTGAATGTTAGACTTTGCTAACGCTGGTTCGATAAGTTGATCTTTTAGTCTGACCTACATGATTCTTATTTGAGTCATACTTAGTCGCGTGAGAGTGACTCGAGTATTACCAGAGCAAGCTGCCGATCAAGGATAGCATCAAAAGATACCCAGAGATGTTACTTACCTGATGTGTCGTTGAGGATCTTGAGTATTAGCGCATCAGCAATGTCTAATCTCCTTAATCAAATCGTTTTCAATTGAACTCTGGTTCAGCTGGTTGCTCGGTTTGAGTGGTTGAGATTGTCAGTAGCCACACATCTCTGCGCCATGCGTCTTCATTGATACCGCTTTAAACGCGGGTACGCGCCAGCACCTTTTCCTAGCAGCACTTGTGCATGATATCGCATGATTGACTCCAGTAGGAAAGATGAGCTTCTCGATTCTCGCACCTTGTCCTCATGAACTAGCCTTCTTTTAGATGTGGTGGATATGCAGAGCACTGACTCTATTCTTAGATAGATCCTAGCTCTCTTGACATTAGATCACATGTCCCATTGAACTGTACTTTATTTCGAAGACGGTTGTGCATCGACTCTGCCTTTAGCTTGAGGACTTCATACTTGATTGGAAGAGAGAGTGTCTCCTTTGCCTCCAAAGCAGTCCAAGGGACCGCTTGCTCCTTCTGAATATTGAGCACATACATCACTCTAGATCAGGTAGTTATCCGCGGCCCTGCAAAAACTGTCCTGATCAGGTCATTGTAGTAGGATTTAAGGTAAGCAAGAGGTCAAAGAACCGTTGTCTTCGGCTGCGTCTTCTCTCATTAGCTCGTATATGGTCAGTAATGTTTGGCCTCAACATGCTCCAGCTCTGACACAAAGCCTGAACTTTCCCCAAGTGTCTTTTAAACTCCATGTCTCTTGAACCAGATTGTTGATTGCCGGTTTACCTCAAAACACCGGCTACTCACTTTCGTCTGTTTGACCGCCATGTTCCCAATACACCTTTTGTGCAGTGCATCGCCAAATGATCCTTTGCCTTGGTTCACGCAGTAACTATATGTCTCCAAGTCGTTAAGAGGGATCCACTGAGCAATTTGGAGAATGGTTTACATGTGTAGTTCATCCAATCCTGACGTAGGATCAATGTGACTGAACCATGGTTCGAGGAAATGAGCTAAGGATCATTTAGATCAATTTAGAAACGTTCCATGGTCAGAATGGGTTAAGTTTATGAGGACTTAACCAATTGAGAGGGAAAGAAACGAGTCAAAAGAGTTTAGACAAGTCTTTTGGCAGCTGGACAAAGTGTTACGGCCAGCTCGACCAGCTAAACATAGCTCGAACAAGCTCAGCTCAGCTCAACACTACTTAGGTTAGCTCATTCAGCTGAGCTACCAGCTCACTCAGCTGGGACCAGCTGGGGATCAGCTCAACTCAGCTGGACGGAGTGTTCGGGTACTGGGCAGTTGGTCCGGGTCCGGGCCGGTGGTGGGCCGAGGTGGTCCGGCCATGGTGGTTAGGGGCCTGGTGGACCTTGGGTAAGGCCATGGGCTAAGCCTGGTGGGTCTGGGTCTCTGTTTGGGCTTGGTATCGACCCAAGAAGGGTCAGTTATGGGGCGAAGGGATGCTGTGGTTAAGGGGTGCAACCTATCGACCAAGTCATGCCCTTTCACCAACAAGTCGTGCTTGTTCGTGGGGCAAGATTACCCTCTCGTCCTCTATAAATAGGGGGACCCTGGGCACGGAAAGAGAGATCACAGACAGAAGAAAATACAGAGAGAAAAGGAGAGAGAGTCGGATTCAATAATCCAATATCGATATGCCTTGTGTAGGCGATATCGAGACTGTTTTGAGAGAGATCATGAGGGAAGTTGAGAACGACCTTCTGATTGGTTTTGATCATTGATATCAACTCTCAACCTTTCTCCTGAGTCTGTAACACACGCAAATAACCAGGGAAGAAGAGAGAGGGCCGAACTTCACTTCCCAAGGATGATATAGCCTTAAAGGGGGTAGTTCGTGGAGAGACTGTTTCATGAAGTTCATGGGGATGTAATGCACGATCCATTAATGGATCTTATCATTCTTGGAAGTGAATGATAAGACTTGATAAAGGCGTGGTCATTAGCATCATGGACGTTCCAGGTAATGGATGTTATTGGCGAACCATCGCCATGGACCATTGATCGGTAAGATCGTGGTTATGGGTTGGGTTTTGGTCCAACTTCATCCCAGATCTCTTCCTTCTTACTTTTCAATACTAGTTCTTCTTCTCCTATTCTGTATTTGCGTGATGGTTGGTGTGGTTTGGTCACGGAAATGTCTTGGTAATGGCCCAAGGTCATGTTCGCATGAAACCAACCACAAACCATGGTTCATGGACGATCGGACGGATGGTCCGATTGGCGTCTTAGCCATGGGTCGGTTTTCCTTTGTTCTGGAAAGGGTAATTCCGTGGGTTCATTGGGCTTGTATGGACTATTGGGTTATGGCCTTTAGTCGTTCCAAGTGGATTGGATCAAGTCCCAATGGGTCGGTTATGTGGACAGTCCGAATCGTTCCAGAGAATGGGCGGTTAGGCTGAACGGTTGGGAATGACCCAAAGAGTACGAGTGCCAAGAGTCATGAGTCACCAAGGGTTGTGAGTTACCAAGGGGTGCAAGTAACCAAAAGGCATGAGGTGCCAAGGGTTACGAGTATCAAAGGGTACGAGGACAAAAAGGTGCCATCGACCAAAAGGTGCCATCAACCAAAGGGTGCATGTTCCAAACGGTACCATTGGATGCAGGTTCTGACCGGTCCATATGGTTCAGTCCATGACTTGTTAAGTCAGGATATACAGAACGTGTCGTGATCCAAACGGTACAAACGTGTCGTGATCCAAACGCGTACAAACGTGTCGTGATCCAAACGGTACGAACATGTCGTGATCCAAACGGTACGAACGTGTCGTGATCCAAACGGTACGAACGTGTCGTGATCCAAATGGTACGAACGTGCCATGAATCTAAAGGTACGAACGTGTCGTGATTCCAAAAGGTACGAACGTGTTGTGATCCAAGGGATGCAAATGGGTCGGCACCCGAAAGGGTACGAACGGGTCGGGACCGAAAGGGTGCAAACGGGTCGGGACCAAAAGGGTACGAACGGGTCAGGACCAAAAAGGTACGAACGGTTCGGGTCTGAAAGGGTACGAATGATTCGGGACCGAAGAGGTATGAATGGATCGTGGACCGAGTAGGTGTGATTGTTCAAGTAAAGTGGTATATGATCTAATCATGGTTGAGAAGGGACGACCTGATCCGTAAGGGATGGATCAAGGTGTCGGATCTAACCTGATTAATGAATACATCGTTTGCTATGAACACGTTAGATCAGTGGTCTCGGATATAGGCCAATGCCGATCAGGCAAGATGAAGACTCATCAGTTCTAAGTCATGTGAGGATGGTTGGATGATTGACTTAGGATATGATGGGCATTCTCAGTCCAGAAAGGGACTTGGTACTATTGCCTATACGGTGAACGAGGCTGGATGTTGTATGAGCCGATAAGGGCCATATGCATATCCTTAACTGATTGAAGACTTCTCAAGGGTTACCTTAGTCTGTGGGGATGGTTGGTTGAATGACTAAGTACCCAAAGGGATTTGTCTTATGTAAGAATAAGATAAGAACTAGAAGACACTCAATGAGTCTAATGGTTCATTAGACAAGTAAGTGTAGTTCGGGTCAATGGAGGTCCGATGAGCTACTAAGCTCCGTGGTTGTGGCAAAGGTATGATTTATCACATATGGGTTATATTAGTATCTGGTTAAGATGCTGGTAGAATGATTGAGGGGAATGAAACCTCAGATCAGTATGACTTGGTTTGGGTTTAGATCAACCTTTGAGCTAGTTGGTAGTTCATATAACTAACCAAGGCTGAGGCGATTACACCGGACAAGTATTAGATTGGTTTAGACCAATGGTATCTAGAAAATATTCCGTTGTGCATATTTGAAAGGATCTAAGCTAGGAATCGACTAAGGTAGTCGTAAGCTAAGGTCTAAAGATAGCCCTCGCTGTTAGGCGAAATTATAAATAAGGGCAAAAATCTAGAGGTTCGGTCTGTGTACGGACCGAGCGACGTGAGGCTTCGACCGCGGCCCTAGTCGGCCGGGTTTGGGTCCTACAGACATAACCAGCATGTATTATTGCAGCCACTTGTCCTCCTCGCTTGTGGTATCCTACTCATCATCTTCATTCCGAGTAATGAGCTTTGGAGGTTCACCAGACGTGATATGTCCCCACAAACCCTTACTCCCCCCCCCTCCCACAACAGTCTTCACCAACAAGACCACAAGAGGTAGTTTCCTCCCTTGAGTGGTAACCGAAACCACAGCCTTGTTGTTTCCATCTTGAGCGAATTGAAAGATGGATGAGATCCAAAAGTCTTGAGTCTTCTTGTGAATCAACCAAATTATGAAGAACATGGCTCTGATACATAAAATATTTTAGATAATCTTAGATTTGATGATAGTTTAGAGAGAGATTAGAAAGAAGGCTTAACAAAGGGAACAAGACTAATATGTAATCATGATTAGGAGTCTAAGAGAAGGATTATGAACTGTCTAATCTTTCCATTTAGTTGAGATTACAATATACAGAGTAGAGGTTACATAGGTTTTCAAAATCAAAGAATGGAACATGTGGTCTAGGAGGAGGGGTGGAGCGCATATTTGAACCATAGGCAAGGAGAGTCACTCAAGTGGCATCTAACATCTTTGACTAGATGTTGGTTACTTTCCAGCCTGTCATAGCATAATCCTCTCTTCCTTTCCAACGGAGGGATAAAGGGGTAAATACCCAAGGTAAGCGCATGGTAACTTCTTCCTTTACCCGGATGGTCTTTTACCATTTGGCTGTCCCAACATTCTTCTCCCATTCTTTAACCACTCAACTCAAATATGAACTTCACTCAACATCTTCGTCGGTCGACACTAGACCGCGAGCAAGAAAAATGGTGGCAGTTTCTTATTAATGAGGGATGGGAATGAAGTCATGCATGAGCAAAGATGGTTATTTGCGTAATGCAGCAGGACAAAGAGTGGATGATCAAGGGGGCTGTAATCCTTTAATCAGAGGAAGCTGCTAGAGAATCTGCTGAACATCTATCTGAGGATGCTCGCCCAGAACGTTAGCTTACTACAAACCGTCCAAATAAATACTACGCCAACAGATCTCCTATTCGTCCTCGCTAATTTCTAGATGAACGATTTCGAGCTGGAGCCTGCATACTTTAAACTTGGGGGACATACACCTTATCATGGTCACCCATATGAGCATCTGATGGACCATTTTTGAGAGGCTTAAGGATCTAGTTTCTTCTATCCAAAGCCAATGGAGTCCTTGAGGACTATCTTCTATGTGAGCACTTCAAGTACTCACTTGTTAGAGATGCTTCATATTGGCTTAAGCATTTATCACCAGGATCTCTTACATCTTGGGATAATCATCAAGAACGCCTTCCAGCGTAATTTCCTTGATGACTCACAATATGAAGACTTAAGGCAAAAAATTGCTACATTCACACATGAACCTGCATAATCATTCAAGCGATCCTAGATCAGATTCAAGTCATATTAGAGAGATTGTCCCACACCATGGATTCAATGAGTTACAACTGCTTAGTACCTTCTTCAATGGCATCATTTTGATTTACCATATGGCTCTAAACATTGCTAGTGATGGGAATTTCACCACTAGGAATCTAGAAAAAGTTGTGAGACACTACTATTTATGTGCTTTGTCATCTCTTAGGCAAAACACAATTTTTTCTCATTTTTAGCACAACATATCATTCTAGGATTTTTAGTAGCTTTGGAGAGAAAGATCAAGACTCATTGAGAGATTTGTATTGGAACTCTCATTGTTTCTTACCTTAATTTTATTTTTGCATTTCTCTTCAGATATTTATTATGATTTGCTTGATCATGTCTGAGTAGTTCTCTTTGTTAGATTTAGGGTTTTATTAGGGTTAATATTTATTGCTAAACATAGCACTGCTAGGAATCCATAAGGATCCTTCATCAGAATTGATCTCAATTGCTTGTGTTCTAGAGTAGCTAACTAAACTCTGAACCTAGGATATAGATAAATACGACAATAGGATTATACTGATAATAATATGTTGAGCTAAGTTTTAGATGCATGCGAAAGTTGGTCTAGATTAACTTAGTGAACATATCGATTATGACGATAATGCTTGTCTAAAGGTAATATCGATCGACACTCTTACATAGTATCGATTGACACTCGTTCTTTGCTCACAACACAAGGTTGACCAATGACTTAGTCATCTGATTAGACTCGAAGCGATAGCTGGGATATATTTTCTTTAGTTATTCGAGTTTTAGGAGGTTTTCACCATACATCCTTAGCATGTAGATCAATTTTATACCTGAAACCCTAGATCTAGATATTTTATTCTCATAAGTTTACAAACGCTTCTCAGTTAATCTCTATTGTTTACTGCTTTACAATTACTTGTCTAGTTTAATCTTAATATTTATAGTCTATTTTGTGTCAGCTCCTGTGAATTCGATCCCTAAGTACTACAACTGATCCTCTAATTTGAGAGAGTAAAGTTACTTATAGGGGTAATGTTGAGTGATATAGTATCACATTGATGATTAAGGGTTGGATAATTATTCTTAATAATGTTAATATTTGTTCTAGAAGAGAGATATAATGGAGTATCTTAAAATTACTTGTATGAGAGTGGTGTCGAGGTTGCACCTATGAAAATTGATATAGCTAAATTCTCTAGAGCTCTCATGAAGTTAGGAATATGTTCCGGACTGAAAGGAACACAACGTATATATAGAAATTAGCTGGAAAAATCTGTGTATCACTTATTGTCTCAGTTTACTATAATATAATGGTTAAATCAAGACTATAGTTTATTACCCACAGAGTAAATCTGATAAGTTGTTACTAGGAAAATATGTGTATCACTTATTGTCTCAGTTTACTATAAATATATGGTTAATCAAGACTATAGTTTATTACCCACAGAGTAAATCTGATAAGTTGTTACTAGGAACTTTCAAGTCCAAAAGACACCTTCTGATGCATATTGATTCTAACTTATTTCATATTCAATTGTGGGGCGTTGTTGAGTTTGAATAGAAAATGCGGGTTATTGTTGGACTTTAATTAAATAAACAAAGCACTGCTTCACACACAAACGGTTAAGACTCAAATGTATACGTCAATTAAAAGCATCTCTTGAGTCAATGTATGTGTTTGAGTAAAAGCACTGCTTGAGTTAATATATAAAGCCATGCACTGGACCATACGGAGAGATATAGAATCATTTTGATTCAATCTTCTTCTTCCCAAAACAAATTTCTGAAGAAAAAAGAGTATAGTTTGTTAAGATCTCTATTCGGTGTGTTATACGAATATTGATAGTTGTATTCTCAAGATAAACGTTCAGAAACTACACACCATTGTAGAGTTGAAATTTTGTCTTAGGAGATTGCTCAAGCAAACTTCTATCGATCTACAATTAGTTGAGTTGTGAAGAAGAGAGATAATCATCTTGTAACTATTTATAAGGGTTTATAAATCTAGTAATATTTATAACGGTTTATAAATTACTACAATAAGCAAAAGTATTGAATACGTGAGATTGATTTGCATCTGTACTTTGGAATAACAATGATGAGAAAAAGGAGCTTAAATTCAGAAATGTTGAAAAAGCTATTCATGATAGTCTTAACAATGCGGGCCCCATGTTATTACTGTATTATAAACACTATCCTTACAAGAGTTGTACTATGCATGTTTTATTCCATAAATTATTTTTCTTATCAATATCTTTTATTGAGAGTTGTACCAGTAAGACTTCATTTAAGTCTTTCATATGTATCTGTCCATTGTAAACTCTTCCGCTAATCTTGTTACTTGATCAGTTTAAAGCCATATTATTAGTTTTTTCAAATCTTGTTGTTTCATTTCTTAAGTCTTAGAGACTATATAAACCCCTCAGTTTTTGTTGTTCTTAAAATATAGAAAAGATTTAGAATTGGTAATATCAAACCTCATTCAATTAATAAAGAACTGGATCTGACAAGTTTTAACTAAGGTTACTAGCAGCTTTCTTGACATGTTTGCTTAGCATGAATCTTAGCATAAATCTCCTTCGTTCTATATGCCAACAAAATGTCTAAACAAACTCCAATAAACAGAAGCTAAAAGCCATGATCAAGAAGGTGAGACGGTAACAGTGAGCTCCTACGCAAGTGTTTCCTCCACCAGGAATTGTGTAGCCTCTGCATCGTAGAGAAATCCGGCGAGGAGGCCAGAAAAGAGGAACGAGCCGAGGGGCAAGTTAAGTACTAAGATGTTGTAGATGAGACCCATAGTATTTGAGGACCAAAAAGTTCTGATGCTGTGGTACGGTAATGGCTAGACGGACACCATAACAAACTCCGACCACCATTGAACCGATGTAGAGTGAATGAGGCACTGCTAAAGCCATTAGTAGATATCCTACGACCATGAGGATTTGAGATGCTGCGTTCCATAGTGGTCTTGGTGTTCCAGCTTTCCTATAGAAATTAAGATAAAATTTTACATTTTTTATTAGTAAAGTAAATAAATCAACATGATTTTTCCTATTTGGACAGCAAATCAACATGCTTATGGTAATGATGTATTACGTTTATACTAAGGTAACCTTCGAGTTTGGTTAAAGTTCAATATAATATAGAAGTTTGTAAAGAATCTAGAGGGGGGATATTCACGTGATGCGGAATTAAACAGTGTGGTCCTAGTAAAGGAAAAGAACAAGAACTAGTTTGGACATATCTATGCACCAATACAAAATTTCAATTTGAAACAAACAGAGCAATCTGAAAAAATCACTTTTGTTTATATGTTGTCTGTCCATTGACGTGGATGTAAAATGATTTACGTCCACCTAACAGTTTTTAATCTATATTATAACGAGATGTAAAGCATTTGGTCAAAAATAAAAAAAACAGAGTAAAAGCATAGGATGTAGACCTAATTTTTTATGTGACTGTAAATTTTAAATTATAAAATTTTGATTACAAGTTTGAAAATTTTGACATATTATCATAAATCTTCCAAAATCAAAATGTTAGTGTATTGAGTATGTTGTTTTTACAATCAAAAGAAGAAAGTATGTAATTTTAAGGAATTTGTATAGAGCATGATTAAAATAGTTAGATACTTTAGAAAACAAATTATTCATGTGAAAAAGATTCTACAACATTTGCCAATTAATCATTTTATGCCAGTTTTTGAACCAAACATACCATCAAATAGATTGAACAGTATGTCTGCGGATACAATTGTATTGAACACAAAGTGTGGGCAGGTGCTAAGTGGAAAGTGCGGCCTAGAACCTAACCAAATTACTTAGAATTTTAATCGATATTTATTTTTGTGTAATAGAAAATATAGAAACAGTTATATAAGAAAAAAACATTCAATAGAAAGAAAAAAAAACAGAAAAGGTAAATCCAGTAATGGTAAAAATTTTGAAGTAGGTGGAACTTACTTGAGAACTGTTCGGAGAGAGTACGGAGAGGATGCGACCGAAAGAATCCCCAAATACTAGTCATGGAGACGAATATGGAAAACATCTGTGTAACCAAGGGCAAGCCCTATCTGGCCCATATTGTTCATCACTGCTAAACAGTTCCTACACCACACAGGAACGAAACAAATAACACCCAAAAGTCAACGGTCAACATCACTTCCATTATCGTATGGTCTTCTCCCAACACCGGCTCTTCCTCTCCCCCACAAGATTCTCCTCTACAGCGATTACTTCCTTCTCCTCCACGATCTCGGAGATGAGCAACGGTTCTTGAATCTGTCCTTCAACGTCTTGTTCACCACGATTCAAGCTCTTGATGAAAGCATGGAAAGGTATGGCGATAGGAGAGAACAATAGGAAGAGAAGTATGGAGGCGAAAGCTACTGAGAACACTCCGGTTTTGATTCCGATGATGTCGTAAGATTGAAGGTACACAGCCACGACGACGGCTACGATGTTGAACACGGCGAAGTATTGTGTCTCTTCCTTCTCCTCGTCGGTTGAAGAAGCTGGAGGGATCTCCCGGAGGAAGAAAACAGCCCGTGAGGACAGACAGCGAAGGGCACGACAGCGAGTAAAACAAGAAACGACGCCCGGGGTCGTTTGAGAACAGAGCAGTACAAGAGATCTGTGAAAATAGCGGTGCTTAGGCCCACGTATCCTTTCAAGATCCCGGAGACAGGACACGGTTTCTCCGGAAATTACGTATGCAAGTTACTAAAACCGCCCGTGTTCATCCACGTTGTGCTGTTTCCTCCCATACAGAGGAACACACACATCTGAAACCCAAACCTTAAATCTTGTCATAACTTGCATGTGTGAGTTTTTAGAGAGACATAAAGAAAGAAAATCTTACTGCCAGTAAGGGAGCGGAGTGATGGTGCGGCTAACCACCAGCCATTGTACGCCATAGCCAAGAAGACCTTCTAAACAGCCGATAAGGAGGATGACTGGAGTGGAAAGGCGGTCGGAGGCAAGGCCAGCAAGGATACCGAAAGCTTTTCCGACGTCTTTAGCAACCAGAGAGGTTGTTGAGTTGGAGCTGGTTGAGGTTCATAAGGGACTTGAGAGCACCCGAGTAGTTGGAGAAGGTGTAGTTGTTGCCGGAGATGGATTGAACCCAAACCGCTGTCACAAATCCAAGCCATTTTAATGCAGAAGAGTAAGAAGAGGAAGATCTCAGAAAACCCATTGTAGAAGAAGAAGAAAAGACGAAAGGGGTGTGTGGATGTGAGGATAAAAGTAAGGGATGCTTTATAGAAGAAAAAGGGAAGGGTTAGTTTGTGCGTATTTTGATTTAATTAAGTTGTTTTTTTTTCACATTTTGTCAACAAATAATGAAAATTGATTCTTTAAAAAAAAAAAATTACAAGTGGAATTAGAATAGAGTAGGTACGACAACGTCATGTAGTACGGTTAAAGATGGTGTGCGAGCCGTGTGATATATCACGGCATTGACTATTTGGAAGACGGTATGTTTGTTTTTCTCTGTCGGTTTAAACAAATAAAAAATCGTTTCTAACGATAGTAGGTGGCCAACTAGCCTAAAGTTGCTCTCCATTGCTGCCCGCCATAGATGTTTGTTCCTTCTAAATAGTATATATAATGACATCTAAGGGGTTTTACTGATTACGAATTGGAAAATCTTCAGTGCATGTAAATAATAATTAAGGTTTACTTTCGTATTTGAACTTCCATATTACTAAAAACAGTTTTAAAAACCTTTTAGAGATTTAAGGTCATCTCACTGGTGCATCTGGGTGTAATTATTAAAGCACTGGTCTAAGAAGCATTCTTCTTTGTTTAATTTTTATTGTATTTGATTATGGGAAAGTTTCAACTTATATTTTATACTATTATTCATGCTTACTTTTTCTAAATGAATATTTCAAAAATAATCTTATGAGATTCTATTAAAAAAGGAAAAAAAACATTTATGCCCTTGATTTATAAAATATAAAAAATTATTTCAATAAAAAATTAAATAAAAATAAAATATATTTCTTAAAGTTTTGGAAATATACCAATTTAAATTTCGAAAATTTGTATTATTTTTTTGGTTGATTTTTTGAATTGTTTTCTTTTTTGATTTTTTTTTATTTTTTCACATTTTATTTTTAAAACTCAAAAATGCTTTTGAAACAATTTTTTCATCTTTTTCTTTAATTTTAAGTATTTATTTATATTTTATTAAAAAAATTCTAAACCCTACTTCTCTAAAATTCTACTCCTAAAATCTAAAAATTATATCTAGATTAGTTAATCATAAAGTTATAAATGTCTATTTAACTTTTAAAACTAAAAATAAATATGATTAAAGTAAATAAGAAGAGAATGTACGTGCTAGTTTTGAGGAATTTCTCTTTAATTACGTAAAATCTGTGGGTGATGTATTGTGTATCCTCATAAAATTCTAATCTAAAATCGTTCCACTTGATATTTTGTAACTACACGCTAATTTATTCCAAAACCAAAAAATGGTGAAAAAGAGAATATAAGAACGATATCTTGAAACTACACGCTAATTTATTCTAAAACAAAAAATGGTGAAAAGGAGAACATATTTGAAGAAAAAAAAAAGATCTAGAAAGAAAAATAAAAATATGTATAACTAAAAGTAGAGAAACACTTCTAATCGGACTAAAACTCTTTTATTACAAAAATAGCACACTTGAAAAATAACAAAAATAAGGTTCATAAATAAAAAATAAAATATATTTATATCTTTAAGGTTAACTAATTTAGATTTATAATTTAGATTTTGGAGAGAAAAGTTTAGAGTTTGTAGATTATGATTTAGGGTATATAATTTATGATTTATGGTATAAATTTAAAATAATATTTTTTAAAATATTTATTTATAGATAAAGTATTATTCTTAAGGATACTTTAGTTTTTTTTCTTTAATAATTTTTAAGATTATTTTGCTTCGTTTGTGCTATTTTAATAATAAAAACTATTTTGTATCTTTTAGGAAATTGGTCCCTTAAAATATATGAAGGTTATAGTTATAATATATTGTTTATTTGTGTTTCGTACACATTTATTAATTATTACTGTAATAATTTATATGTAAGTAATAGAAAGAGGCTTCAATAGAAAAGAAATCGTCATATATATAATGAGTGAATTTTTTTTCCTCTAAAGCTTATCCACATCATCAACTTCATTAAATTAAAAATTGAAATCTATCATGATACTATAACTTTTAACTAAAAAAACAAAAAAAAAATATTTCAAAAATAAAATAGTAAAAATCATTATGAAATTATAACTATAATCATGTATATAATAGATAAGCATACAAAGTCCATGTTAACAAAGAATGACTATCCCTAAGAGTTTTCTTTTCATTTTATGTATTTGATTTTGGTTTTTTATAATAAAAAAATATATATTATAACTTTTTAACTAAAAAAAACCTTAAAATAGATCTAAAAAGGTTTTTGTCATCAAAATGAACTTCAAGCAGAAAAAATGACCAAAAAAAATACATTATTAAATTATATAAATACATATTTATATCCTTTGGGTTAACTAATCTATGCTTAGGATTTAGAGTTATGGGATGAGGTTGTGGATGTGATGTTTAATTTTTTTTTAAAAAATAAAAAATATTAAATTTTCAAAATAAAAAAAATTGTTTTCGGTCATTTTTTTCCTTGAGGATTGTGGGAACCAAAATTTGCACTGTCGATTTTTCGATAAAAATAGGAAAGCCAAGTAAACCTCTCTTCCCAAAGGTCCCGAATATATGCCTAAACCCACACGCCAAGCAATCAAACAACGAGAATAAACGAAATTAATATGAATCGATAATGAAGAGAGCAAAGAAGATCTTATTCTGAATCAGTGGTTTGAGCGTAACAACAGGTAAGCCTAAGCGGTAAGAGCCGTCGGTGAGTCCTATTTCTAACCTTCTAGGATTTGACTAAACCTAGTTGAGTCGCAGCTCGATGACAGAAAACGGAAAATATGCCTAAATTGCTCTAAGTGCTATGTTGCTCTAAGTAGGGAATTGCGTATATTTGCTTCTTCAATTTCGGATCTTTATATACTCCTATTAGAGGCGGTTTAATCTTTTCCCTTTCTTGCCCTTGATCGAGTTTATCACTTTCTGAGAATTTTCATTTTCCTTCGATCTTCGTGTTTATGTTCAGAAACTTGACATTTATCTTTTGAACTTGACATTTATCTTCTAAACTTAACATTTATCCTTTCTTGCAATACAAAAGAAAAACGGTCATAGGGATTAGGCTTAATTTCGTATAAAATCGCGAGTGAGCCTTTAGCCGTGTTTTAGACCTTCTCGGGCCGTTTCTTGACTTAAGCGTTTTTCTCAATTAATTGAAAGAGCACTTCCACAACGACGTCGTTCCGAAGAAGGCTTGAATTCCCCGTATAGTGGATGTAGCTTTAGGTTTTTAGTTAACCGCTTCCATCTTATACGACTAATTAAAAATCCTGTACGAGAAAGTAAACCCTTTAAGTCGTCAGGTTGAAATGGTAATTCCGATCGAGGTAAAACAGAATGTGTCTTTTCCAACCCTGAAAAGGAGGCTACGAGGACAAGATAAATATGAATTGGTCATTCCAACTCGACGAACAGGCAAATTGACCAGCGTCCTCGTTCCAACTCTCCCATTCGGCGAATTGGACTGATCGAACTCGCCGAATGGGAGATTTAGCCGTCGTGGTCGGCCCAACTCGCCGAGTGGGCAATTTGACCGTTGTGGTCGGCCCAACTCGCCAAATGGGGAGTTGACCGTCTTGGTCGACCCAACTCTCCCGTTCGGCGAGTTGACCGTCGTAGTTGGCCTAACTCGCCGAAAGGGTGAGTTGACCGTCATGATCGGCCCAACTCGCCAAAAGGGCGAGTTGACCTTCGTGTTAGGCCCGACTCGCCCTTCCGGCGAGTTGGACTGGTCACTCAGCCATAAACTGTAAAGTTCTTGGAGCCAGACTAGCCACGAAGCTGATCCCAGGGGAACTTTATAAAAAAAAAAGATAAACGGCCTGGAGCAGAAGACAAACACGGCCAGTCCCGCCAAACAATATAAAGGGAACACTTTTCCAATAAGACAAATAACCCTAGGATAAATCGTTAGGGTCAAAGTATCCGGTCTTTGACCTCCCTATCGAGTAATCACTCACATCCAGGGGCGCCGTCGACCGATTCACCTCACCCATCTCGTCAGGAGCTCATGTCTCGACTTCCACCGTGTCGAGAGAAACATGAATCAGATCCATCGCTACCAAATCCTCTCCTCGATTTGAGGAATCGTAAAATCCCTATTGGCGTCATTCATGCACCAGTCTGCCTCGCGTACTCGACATCGAATGAGTAATCATAAACTTATGTAAGGTACTTCCCGCCCACGGCACCGCGACACTCACGGTAATCACCAAGAGCCTTATAACTCCCCTTTAGTTCCCCAAACTCGCTCGAGAATCTTCCGCGACGGCTCCTTATCACTTCGGCCATCCCTCTCTTTCCTCGCCTATAGGCTCGGCGAACCTCCATCTCAACCGATTATCTTTCACAATGACGGGAACCCTCCAGCTTATCTTTCAGACGAGCAATCTCCTTGTCAGCCATCTCGGCCCTGAATTAAACCATGCGAGCCTCCTGATTGCTCGCATCAAGAGCCCGGTTCTTCATAAGGAGACCCTATAAAAACTCTCAAATTTAAGAAAGGGTCGGCCTTACTGAAATGTATATATATATATATATATATGTAAGAACCGATACTTACCCCGTTGACCATCCTTGAGGCCTTGGTAAACTTCGGCACCTCACTGGACCCTTCCTCGGCAGGAGGAAAGTCGAAGTCAAACGGCTCGTTAAAATCAATCCGTTCACTTCCATTACAATCCACCTGACTGTGAAGATAATCTCTAAGTACGTTGTCAGGAGAACATGACTCAAAAACGACGTCATCGTCAATGATAACGTATTTCTCTTTGCGAGATCTCGACCTTTCCTTCCTCCCCCGAGCTTTGTATGGAATGAACCTGTTCATGCTCGATTATGTCTCTTCCTCCACACTAAATCTGGTTGAAAATGAGAACAATGCACAGCCACAGCACGACGAACCTGCTTCAGAGTAAACGTTACCCAAAAGAATGGACCACCCCGAAGAAGATCCCTGGTGTTTCGCAAGCCTTTCGGAGAAGGAGGGAGAGGGTTAGTCTCTGTAAAACAAAAAAATAAACATGTAAGCTCAAAACATCGTCAAAACCAAACCTAGCGAGTACCAGATCGAGAATACCTCTCCCGCCCCATCTAGTCCTGAAAAGAGGAATGCAACTCTCCTCCACAGATGCGTTGTTCACACGAACAAAGAAAAAATGCTCCTTCCAGTCTTGATAGTTCGATACAAACCGTGATAATTGTCATTCTTGGTCGAGGCCTCAGCTGAACGATGCCCGAATTCCCCCGGGGCATCAACATGGCTTCGAGATGATCGACATCGAGGGTCATACCCAGATCGTAACTCATCACCAAAATCCCAACGATGTGCTGCAAACCGCACAGGTTGACTTGACTGATCGACAACCTGAACCGGTTGAACAGCCGCACGATAAATTCTAGGATGGGAAACCATAAGTGTCACTACATTAAATATGCCTCGTAACACGTAAAATAACCTTTGGGTGGAGATCCAGAAACTTTCCCTTCTCTCGGAAGAAGAAAGTCTACTGACTCCGGGCTCCGCAGAAATTCTGAATGGAACCAAGCCTATTGGGACAACTCTAACTCGGAAAGCCGACAACAAGGTTGGCACACAACAGAGGAGGAGCCCATGTTTTGGGCCTAGGAGGTTTCTCCTCGCCCCTAGCATCCCAGTATGCCTCGGCCTCCTCTAGATCAACCGAGTGTGCTGCGAACTCCACCTTGGGTGAAACATCGTTATGTTGCGAGCTAGAGATACAATGAACGAAACAATCGGGATGAGACTTGGTGGAAGCTTTCCTCCTTGAAGACATGATTTTTTTTTTTTCTAAAAAATGCCAAGATGAGATAAAAGAGAGAATGATCTTCCTTAGAAAAAAGTTTGTGGAGAATAAGCAAGTGAAGAACTCCAAAAACTTACTCCACTTACTTATAGGCAAGAAAATTCACTATTCACCCCGGATTTTCAGACATTGGATTCTGCTTAACTTACCTGACTCGTTGAAATCGCTCGAAGAACAAAACAATTCTAATGAGCTGGGGGCTAACTGTTGGGTCAAAATCGGTTACGACGAAATCAAAGCCTGAAACTTCCCGGAAAAAATCCTCTTTAGAAAAAAGGAGATAATAATTCAAAGGAAAGAAAGACAGGATAAACGAAATCGAGTTTTGTATAACGAATTGATATGACAAGTCCCCAAGCAAACGGACACTGAGTATCGAAACAACAAAAACAACCATGGGTCTCGACCATCGGACTCGCCCGTTCGGAGAGTTGGACCAATCCAATTCACCAAACGGGCGAGTTGGGCCGAGTATCACAGCCAACTCGCTGAACGGGCGAGTTGGGCCGACCACGACGGTCAACTCGCCCCACTCGTCAATGTGGGCCGACCACGACGGTCAATCGCCCATTCGGCGAGTTGGATCAGTCCCAATTCGCTGAACGGGAGAGTTTGGACCGAGGACGATGGTCGATTCGCCCGTTCATCGATTTGGAACAACCAATTTATATTTATCTTGTCCTCGTAGCCTCCTTTTCAGGGTTGGAAAGGACTCGTTCTGTTTTTTACCTCGATCGGAATTAACATTTGAAAAAGGGTTTACTTTCTCGTACAAGGTTCGAGTTAGTCGTATAAGATGGAAGCGGTTAACTAAGCACCTAAAGCTACCTCCACTATACGGGGAATTTTGAGCCTTCTTCGGAACGACGTCCTTGCGGAAGCGCTCTTTCGATAAATCGAGAAAAACGCTTAAGTCGAGAAATGGCCCAAGAAGGTCTAAAACACGGCTAAAGGCCCACTCGCGATTTTATACGAAATGAAGCTCAATTCCTATGACCGTTTATCTTTTGTATTGTAGGAAATGATAAATGTCAAGTTTAGAAGATAAATGTCAAGTTCAGAAGATAAATGTCAAGTTTCTGAAGATAAACACGGAGATCGAAGGAAAATGGAATATTCTCGGATTGATAAACTCGATCAATGGCAGAAAGGAAAAGAGTAAACCGCCTCTAAGAGGAGTATATAAAGATGTCGAAATTGAAGAATCAAATACATGCAATTCCTTACTCAGAGCAAACAAAGCACTTAGAGCACTAGGTTTAGTCAAGTCCTAGAAGGTTAGAACTAGAACTCCCTGACGGCTCGTAACTTGTTGTTACGCTCAAACCACATATTTGGAATACGATCTTCTTTGCTCTCTTCTCGTTTTATCGATTCATATTAATTTCCTTTATTCTCGTTGTTTGATTGCTTGGCATGTGGTTTAGCAGATATTCGAGACCTTTGGGAAAGTTAGGTTTTCTTGGCTTTCCAATTTTTATCGGAAAATCGACAGTACGAATTTTGGTTTCGACATTGATCATAGTCCATATTTTTTTCTTTTAGATAACTTGTAAGAAAAATTACTGAAAACATCTATTTTGAATGAATTTTAGGATTCAAATAATCCACTTTCTCTATTTTAACTTTTGCTATCGTTTTGTATTGGATTGAAAAAATTTCTCGATTGTAAACGTGATTTCTTCATTTCCTTTATAGTATTAATGTATTGATTATGTTAAACAAGTTGGATTGGATATAAAAACTGGTCTAAGAGTTCCCCTGTCCACGTTGTATCAGAACTTGTCAAATCACTTTTTTATATATATACACCATCATTTCGAAAGTCTTCATTGTTTTTATCTAAATTTCAAAGACCTTGTTCTGTCAATGTATAAACTATGGGGAGACTTATAGAATATATAAATTTTCACATGACCACGTTGCCACTTGTGAAACAATTTGCTACTTAATCGCTTATAAATTCAGAGACTGATTGGCTCTTCCATTATGTTGTGTGTGATAATGGCTTGTGTTTAACGATAATCACTAAAATTTCTTCCATTTTTTTTTTGTTACAAACCTCTTAAATAAAAGGTATTTCTCTTATTTATAAAATTATAATATCCAACTTTTTCAAAAGTTATTCTATATAAGGTGTTAGTCACATTTTTTATTTTTTTCAGACAAATCGCTCAAACAGTTAATTTTAAGTTTTTGTCACATAATAGACCTAAAATGATGAAAATAGATTTTTTATTTTAAAAATTATAATTTTTAATTTTTTTTTGAAACTTCATCTCCGAAACACCAACCCATAATTTTAAACTCTAAGTTTAGATTAGTTATATCAAGAAGTATAAATATATATATTTACACCTTTTGATAAAGTCTATTTTAATCATTTTTCTTTTTAAATACTATTTTTGGTAACAATTTTTTTTTGAAGTCTATGTTGTGGTATCTTTTTCTATCTATATGCAACCAATTACATTATAAATGGTAAAATATATAAGAACATCGTGTGGGAAACCACAATCAACTAATTTAAATCACCTCAAATAGTGTATCAAAACGAGGAAAACATTAAAAGATGAAAGAAAACTTTTTTCGATAATATATATTTTAAGTAAAAAAATGAAAATGTGAATAGGGTAAATCTCTCAAATAGACATTTTTGGTATTTCTCTAATTTTCAAGGACAAATCTTTCAAATAGACCTTATTGAAATTTTTGTCACAAAAAATAGATCTTAAAAAAAATAACCCTAAGTTTAGATTAATTAACCCAAGTGGTATAAATATATATTTATACCTTTTAATAAAGTATATTTTGATCATTTTTCTCCTTAAATGCTATTTTGGGACAAAAATTTAAATTGAAGTAAACTAAAAATAAGATATCTCCAATAGTTTACTAAAAATAAAATTTAAATACACCCTTTAATAGGATATCTCCAATAGTTTCTTTCCAAAATGAAAGTAAAAACTTAAAAATATATTTAAAATTTTATTGGTGTTTTTGAAATATTAATGGGACCGGCCAGTCGGGACTGCTGTAACCGTGAATTGTTTGAAAATGCAGTAGGTTGAGTCCGAAATTCGGATTTAAATTAAGCCACCAAAAACCGCCAAAAATTAACAAAAAAACGGTCAACCCAAGTCAATATAACGATTCCCGGTTTAAACAAATACCAAAAATTTTCTATTCTATTTAATTGTAAAGTCTTATTTTTATCTATTACAAATAAGTTTAGTTCTTGCATTTTAACAACTTTCTATTATTTTTCTTTTTTTTACCTAACTTAATTGATTATTTAAAATATACACTAACATAAAAATTAAGGAAATAAATAACTACTATTTTTTCTTAAAAAAAATAATTAAAATTCAGCTTTCTATTTTACACTTAAATTTAGAATAACTAATCAGATTATATTTTATTTACTAATATAAAAAATTAATTAATAAATGCCTACAAATCAAATTAAAGTATACAGTTGTACTTTAATCTAAAATGTAAGGAACAAATGCTTCAAAACCTTCACCAAATTACATAATATAACTCGGTATAGATAGAATATTAATTATATATATTATATAATATACATTACAACAACACATATATATATAATATAATATATAATATATATATATATATATATTTAGATAAAATGAAATATTAATAATTAGTTACTATTTGAATATTGAAAATTATAATGGAAAACATATTATTATTTGATATTATTATGGAGTATTTTAGTTATACTACTATTTCAAAAAACATGTTAAAATCTTTAAACAAAAAAAACTAATTGAAAAATATTTAAACACACTTTAATTTTAGCTTGAGCATTCATGTATCCGTGGGAATACGTGTTTAGATATTTTCGAATTTTGGTTATTAATTTATATCATATCCTATGTTTGTTCATTTTGGTTAAATTTATAAGTACAGATTTCAAATTTAAAAATATAACACATCCGGTTTTGTTATTTAATTTGTACCCAACATCCCTTAAAAATTTTATTAAAGTAACTATATATCATTTGGGTTATATTTGGTTCGGGTTCAGATATATCCCAAAGTTTAACCAAATATTTAACCCATATTTAAAATCAGATTATGTTGAGAAGTAATCTTATTTATATTTAAATTGAATATTTAAAGTACTTATTTTAAAAGAGTGTTTTGCAAAAGTGAGACTCACAAATTTGTAGAGTTATATGCTTTATAAAATATTACCATCTGAACTTTCCATTGCCTTATTTCATGATTCCTGTAGATTTTCGATGTATGTTCACGAAAATGCATTGTAAATGAGTGTTTTACTATATACATCCTGCATCTTCATCAAGTATTTACAATATTTCATGGTCATCAACCACAAAACACATAAACAACCAACTTTGGAAGCTCTTAATGCACAACAGAAAACGATTTTTTCTGCGTTATTTTCTTCATTGTTATTCACACAACCACATCTCTTTCACTTTCTCTCAATATCACAAAGAATTCAAGATTTTGATATTAAATTTTGTAAGGTTCATAAAGATATTGAAAACTCATGATTCTTGGTCCAACTTTAATGAGTTGGTAGCATTCTTGGTGAAGTTCTATGATGTTTAAGAAGCTAAACAAAAGTCATCTCATGGGTTCAAGCATATGAAATTGATTTTTTTTCCAGATTGTTCGTGAGAGATGACTTCTCTAGAAGTCTTCTGTAGAAGTGAGACTTCTAGAGAAGTTTTCTGCAATGCATAGGGTAATTTGTAATTGACATTTTTTCTGGGTTTTTTGTAGAAGACTTCCCTAGAGTCTGCCATTTTCCTTGTTAACAAAAAACAGGAGGAGACGAGAAGAGTTCTTAGGGAAGTATTCTCGGACAAATAGGTTATTTTGCAATTGACAATGTTTGTCAAAATTAATTTTTACTATTTAATGAAGTCTTTTCAGTGTCACAAGAAGTCTGTGTGAGTTACTTTTGCAATTAACAATTAATACTAAAAAAATATTATTTACGAGAAGACTTCTTAAGAATTCAAATATATATTTCATTGAAAAAGTAACCCATGAAGACTTTTTGAGACGCCTAGAAGACTTCATGTGAACGTAAGAACTTCTCTAAAGAGACTTTTGTTTAGAAGTCTTCTCAAAGAAGACTTTTGTAGAAGTCTTCTATAAAAATCAAATTTTTGACAAACTTTGGTCAATTGCAAAACTAATTTTAGCATAGAAAATTTCTCTAGAAGTCTTCTCTGAGAATTTTTCAAAAAATCAAATTCAAAAATAGCTAATATTTACAAGGAAGACTTTCTCAAGATTTTTCTCTAGAGTATTTCTTAAGAAAATTCCTTAATAATTTGCAATAGTAAAATGACATAAAGAAGTACTTCTTAAGAGTCTCTTGAGAAGACTTCCTTAGAATTATGCTACGCCAATTTTTATTAACTTCAATTTTCTCAAAACTTAAAACGAATTTTGCTTTTTTTCTTGTTAATTCATGTGTATAGTCAATTTTGAGTCTCTTGAGTAAAATTCATAACTTAATTGGTGATATTATGAGGTTACAACATTCATGTTATTAATGTTTATAGCTAACTAAGAATACTTACCGGGAAGTCTTCGTCAGAATACTTACAGGAAAGTTTTCGTGAGAAGACTTACATGGAAGTCTTCTACGTCTCTTTGTAAAATTTGTTAAGTAACTTACAATATATATTTTTATAAATTGAAAAAGTGTCAAGTAACCTTCAACAATATCAAGTCATTTGGTTTAATGTGTATTCTTATATCTTATGATATCCTTTTAATTTTTATGAAATTAAAATTGCAATTTTCACTTAAAAATTTAAGTTTCCCGCTTAAATTTTCATTTCCCGCTTAAATTTTCCACTTCCGAGAAGACTTTCTAGAAGTCTTTTGAGGAGTAACTTAACTTTCTAGTGAGACTTATGTTTGTTTGATCTTTGATGAATTTGACTAAGTTTCTTGATAAGTCTTTTCTCTTAGTTTGTAATAAATATGACTAAATTAAAAAAAATTATGTTGTTTTGGATAGTATGGTTAAAATGTTTTTTTTTATTAAGAAGTTCCAATAATGTCAAGCACTTTTGAAAAATAAAATAAAATATTATAGACATCAATATATTTACTAATTATTTTCATTAACATCTTTTTAGATTTACAAATAATTCATAATTAAAAGAGTACACATAATAATCATTTAAATATACCATAAACAAAAAAATTACAAAATGATCATTAACATCTTCATGGAAGACTTTCTAGAAGACTTCTAGAAGACTTTGAAAGTCTTCCACGAGTCTTCATGAGTCTTCCGAAGTCTCAATGAGAGACTTCTGGAAGACTTATATATATATAGCTTCTGAAAGACTTGTGGAAGACTTCCAAAATCTTCAGGAAGTATCTACAAGTCTTTCAGGAAGTCTTTCAGAAATTCTTCTAAAGTCTTCCAGGAAGTCTTCTAAAAGTTTAGCAGGAAGTCTTCTAAAATTTAAACGGAAGACTTCTCCAGAAGTCTTCCAGGAGTCTTCCAGAAGTCTTCCCAAGTCTTTCTAATATTCACTTCTTCTCATTCCATACCAAAAGAAAATATCAGATCCTTAAGCAAAGAATACAATCGAAAATAAAAGAGGAATCAAAAAGGTCAAACCTTAAACTTGTTAATGCCTTTAGAGGTTTCACCTACATAAGATTTTGTGTTATCTTCTTCTTCTTCATACCAAAAGAAAGGGACAGACCTTTATCCATTGAACACTATCACAAAAACAAAATAGGAATCAAAAAGGTCATACATTTAACCTTGTTACAGTAAGTTGAATATACAACTTCTTAGAATCTAACATATAAAACACACCAAAAATAGATATTCAAAATTTATAGATCTACCTCTAATGGAATGAAAGATGAGAACCGTGTAATGAAAAATCTGCAAAAACAAGATAAATTAGTGAGAATACATAAGAGAAAAATGAGAAATGAATATAAAGTTAGGTGTTTTCAAGTCTAAAGAGAGCACAGACAGGTTGAAGAGTATTAGAGTGAGAAACATTACATTTTTATTGCAGCCATTTGAGAGGAAGAAAGAGAATGTGTAAATTTTCTTTATATATGGAGACAAAAATTTCAATTAAGTTAAATATTTTCGATATAGAAGACTTCCCGAGAAGTCTTCTAAGAGAAGACTTCCTAAATTATGAAGTCTTGTGGAAGTCTTTCAAAACCCTATCATCTAAGACATGAGAAGACTTTGAATTTAGCGGAAAATCTTCCAGGAAGTCTTCTAGTGCATTATGAAGTATTTTAGAAGTTTTCCAATACCATATAATCTTATACATGAGAGGATTTCTAGAAGACTTCTAGAAGATTTTTGTAAGACTTCTAGAAGATTTCCGGAATACTTCTAAAAGATTTGTAGAAGACTTTGCATTAGGCGGAAAGTCTTCCAGGAAGTCTTTTAGTGCATTATGAAAGTCTTCTCGAAGTCTATAATTAAATTATACTATTTTTTGTAAGTGGTTATGTAATTTTATTAATGTAAGAAATGTGGTTTTTTAACAAATTTAAAATTTAGTTAAATTTTAATATTAGTGAATATAATTATAAATCTTATCAAATAATGTTATAAGCAATAAATAAGAAGCTAAGAAATGAATATATTAAAATCTGTGGCTGAAGTGAGAGAAACTATTGGGGAAAATTTTAAATTCATTTTGAGTTTACTTCAGTTTGAAAAAATAAAAGAAACCATTAAAAAAATGTTCTTAACAAACTCCCACATCTGTAACCACACGATATATTTAAATCAATCAACATATCATTAGTAGAAAACTCATATGAATATCTCACTAATATAATATAATAGATTCGGGTGTAATTTAATTTTGCAGTTAATTTAAATTATAAAAATGTAAACACTGGTACAAATCCTAATATTCCCAATAGTTTGCAAACTTTTTAGAGTGTTTTCACTTGAGAGATACATCTCACACTCCCTTTTATTTTGGCTATTGTTGATATGTCTTGACTTTGTATGATTTGCTAGCATTAGTACAAATCAGGTCAGGTCAGAAAGTCTTGGGGTTCAGAGGCAGGCATGTCTTAGAAATAAAATGGGTCCTAGGCTAAATGAATTTTTTTTTTCATTTTTTTAAATAAAATAAAATTATAAAAATATTAGGCCTTAATCTAAGCTAGAAATCAAGGAAAGAAGAAATTTCAAGTCTTCACCCAAAAAAAAAACTCTCTCTCACCGGAAGGTTCCTTGAATACGGTCCAAAAAAGGAAGTTCCTTATTATCTTCCCAATTGTTGTTACTTCTTTCCTTTCTTGTGTCCCAATCCACTTATTCTCATACATCGACTTTCCTTTTCAAGATCGAAAATATCAATCAATGCTCCTAATGTTTTCTTCTAAGGTAATTGGGAAGTTATGTATGATCAAATGGTATTATTCATGGATATCTTTTTATTATCTCCCTACAGTAGGTCTTCACCGGATCAACCTCTTCGTCGGAGTTTTCTAGAGAACTCTACAGCATGGATGACTCTCTCCACAAGCGATCAGATTGATGTCCCTTCATGATGAGGAACCCTTAACTCTCCCGGATGACCCCCACTTTAGGGTCTTTGATGAGAACGCCACGAGTTTTCTCGGCCGTCTCCTTAACCTAGACTGTAAATCAATGAGTAGCATCATTGAATATATGCACACTGCTTCGAGGGTGTATGAAGAGTGAGAGGTATAGCCTTTCCGAAAGACCGGTTTCATTTTATCTTCCAGCGTGAAAAGGACCCTCTAACCGTGCTTAAGGATCACCCTTGATCTTACAACCATTGGGCCAGGTTCCTAGAAAGATGGACAGTTAATCCACCTCAGGATTACCTTCAATCAATGGATATATGGATCCGCATACGTCATATCCCAATGAATCAATTTACTACTGAGACGATGTTCAAACTTGCTTTAGAGGTGGGCTAAGTTGAGGAGATTGCATATGATCCAAAGATTTCTCACACTAAGGATTACATTTGAGTTCATTTAGTTCAATACGGAGAACCCATTAAAAGCATCTCGTAAACTCAGTATCCCAGGAGGTGAAGTAGTCACTATTAAATATTGAAATGTCATGGATTTAACCTATTTTGCCCATGATATATAGTGTTTTAGAACCTTTTATATGCATTTGGTATTGTTTTAGAGTATTTACAGGTCTATGTACTCGTTGGAAGCAATTAGAGCTTTTGGGACATTTTAGAGCACTTAGGATGCTCGGCCAGAAATTCAGAGTCGAATCCAGTTTATGCGTGAACCTTCGATCGACGTCACACACTGTGCGTCGATCGACAGCCAAGTCGACTGCGAGATTAATGGGAATGAGAAATTACAAGTTTTACCCAAAACTTCTATCATTTGCAAGACAAGTCCCTGGCCGAAATTTAGACTATTTATTAGGGTTTTTATTTTAGTTTTAACCTAAGCCTAGAAGACCTAAGAGAGAGTTATCTTCTAAGTTACACACAAGCTTTAGAGTGGAGAGTTGGAACACCTTGTTACATCTATTGGAGATAGAGATATGATCATCATTACATAGAAGATCTTGAACTCCTTATCTTTTTGCTCAGTTTATTCTATGCAATTTATTCAGACTTCAAACATGTTATTTATTGCTATGTCTGAGTAGTTCATTGTTAGATTTAGGGTTCTTCAATGGTAGTAATGTCTTGCTGATTTTATAGAATTGCTAGGTAATCTTCTTGGTTCTTTGTTTAAGTTACTCTTAATGCTAAGTTGAATTTGATCAACCTCAATCTTAGAAATTAGGGTTCCATAGCGCAAGCGAGAGATTGGTTATAACCCTGAACCTATCTTAAACAATCTAAATAGCTGATAACAAACGAAAGTTGAATTGGAAGTTTAGAGAACCCATCAAACCTCGAAACCAATACTGTTTGGAATGAGCGTCGATCGACAACACCTTGTCTACATCTACCGATACTCAACTGAGATGCGCGAGTGCGATCTCCTAAACTCTAATGTTTGAGTTCGAGAACGGTACTTAATTAAAATCCTAGCAATCTATTAGTCTGCATTACCTAATCCTACCTGATAATTTCCCCTAAGTCTAATCCCTTAATTTGATCTTCACAAACCAAATCAATTTTGAAATTGCTTTTATTATTATTATAATTCATCTAGCTTTAATTCAAAAGCAATAAGTCTATTGTGCAATCCTAGAGTCTCTGTGGATTCGATCCCTAATTATTACACTGAACCTCTTATTTGAGAGACTAAAAGTGGGAAATAGGTTTAATTTGAAAGTGAAATAAAACCCCACATCAAATTTGGCGCCGTTTCCGGGACTCTTTCTTATTGCCATTAATTTTTTAGAATATTGTCTAGATTTTTACTTTACTGTTTGCTAAATTATTCTTTTACTGATCCTCATGTTGCATGTACTTAAAGGAGAGAATATAAATTCAAGACAACAAGAATCGATCTATAGATCTCATCCGGAATCGCTCGACGTTAGTTCACTATTGTCAGGCGACACCCTTCCATTGACATTGATCGATACCGATCAGCCGAAAGCATGTAACTACACCTTTATTGATTCCTATAATAAGAATGTAGTCTTGATAGAACCCATGAACAATAAAAGCAACGAAGCTAGCCAACTCATTAATTATCAAGGGGCTGCAATCCCTGATCAAATCACTAAATCTCTAGAGAGTGAAATAAAGCATGAATTGCCGATGTTTGAATACCTAAACCCCAGCAGGACCTATTCCAATAGGTCTGCAATTTGATTATCTGATAACCATACATGAGGCTCCTGAGCTTGATATCGTCTTCCTAGTTATGGCGCAAAAAATCAGATCAATAAGCTTTCCTACTCAACACCCGAACGATCACATCGAGATGCTAGAAGACATGGTGAACGATAATTTCAATCGCTGGAAACGTTTTCCTTTTTCCCTTGTAGGTGATGTCAGGAGGTGGTTGAACCAGCTACCACCAGGATCCCTGACTGTTGGGAAGATATTAGAAGTGCTTTCATCAATCACTTCTTTGACTAGGAGAGATATTGGGAAGCGAGGAGAGAAATATCCACATTCATTCAAGGTAGCGGCAAATCCTTTAAAAACGCCTAGAAGAGGTTCAAGAGCTACCAGCTTTCGTGCCTGCACTATGGATTCTCAGAACACCAACTCATCAACACTTTATATAGAGGACTAAACCTAGACTATCAAATCATCCTTGATACAACCAGAGAAGGAAACTTCGGCACCGAAGCCCTGCAAGTGCTAACAGGCTGATAGAAAACATAAATTTAGGTAGAGCTTTCGAAAAGAGAGACAGCAAAAGGAAGGAACCACCAATGTTCGCAGAGGAGAAGCACTCGATCCGAGTTAGAAAGTCTTTGGCATAAGTTTATGCCTTCTGGACAAACATAGTTTATCTCAACATTATGGTGAGGACGATTCTGTTTCTTCCGACTTTGAAAAATGAGTTGAGTTATCTGATGTGATGAGTGAAAGACCAATGATTTATAGAAAGCACTGGCAATTTCACAAGTAACTACGACGACACGGTGAACAGACACAAAAGAAGTTCAAAGTCAAAAATGAATCAAGTCTTCACAGGAAAATGTAGAATAGTCGCCGACCTCAATGAGAAGTTAGATCTAATATACTCAGAGATGACGGAAAAATTCGAATCTCTGAGTGAACACATTAAGAGGATCGACAACCAAGTGGCGAGTAATGCTATGTCATCAGGAGAGAGGACGGATTCTTACCTAGTAAAACGGGTGCTAACCCCAAGAGTCATTGCAATGTCGTAACTTTACGAAGCGGTAGACAACTCACCCATGGCGTTAAAGAAAGCATCACTATCGACGAATTCGTGAAAATCGTGACAGATGAAAAAGAAAAATCGCACACTATCCCGCTCGAAATTGACGAGGCAAGATCTGGAATCCTCCTCGAAACTGAAGGATTGGACCAGACTGACGACCTTGAGAAATCGTTTACTAAATTGAAGGGAAAGAACCACAGAAGTAGGAGACATCGATCAACACTCATTACAGAGAGTCGAACGACATTCCAAACCTATAATAGATTGATGCTCTGAAGCAAGAAGCGATCGACAATCTGACCCAGAACCAACCGAACCGGTAAGAACAGAGGGCTACCAACCAAAACCCCCCTTTCCTCCAAAAGCACTAAGAAGAAGAAGAAGAAGCTAGAAAAAGCAATATGCAAGAAAGCTTTTGACAAAGTATTCATTGAGATGCCGCTAAGCGATGCCATTCACATCTCGTATGATATTAAGCAATGCATGAAAGATGCGGCATCGCGAGGATTCCATGAAACAAAACATTGCGTGATGATGGTATCCGAATAAGTGAGCAAAATATTCAAGGAAAAACTCCAATTAAACTCCCTAATCCCAATAGTTTTGTTCTAGACTGCACTATTAGCAATGAGAGGTTCCAAAGATCCCTCTGCTATTTAGGGTCCATTGTAAACCTGATTCCTTATTAATTTGCAGTCACCCCTCGGGCTAACACAGTTTCAACCTACCAGGGTCACTCTCGTTTTAGTTGGTAGGTCCACTAGAATTCCGAAAGGTGTACTTGAGGACGTGCCGCATTCATAACTGCAATATACCTGCAAATTTAATAGTGCTTAAATATTAGTGAGAACCCACAAACCCAATTATCTTAGGAAGACCTTTCCTGGCCAACTACTGGAGCGATCATTGATGTCAGAGAAGGACGTATATGCCTCAACATCAGGAAGATACAAATGGTATTTGACATGGAAAAGATAATAAAACAGCCTTTGATCGACGGTCAAACCTACCATATCGATTACCTTTCTGGCCTAGCAGACAAATCATTCATGGATATGTGCTCAGACGATCCTGTAGAGAGAGCAATCACATCTCCTGAAGGCAACATCTTCGCGTTATATGATCGTACTGAAGAATATACAAGGTTAATGGATGCCATAGAAGAAGTTTTCAATATCGATATTGAAGCATTGAAATACTTAATGAACCAAAGGGACACTAACCAAGGCTTTTACGATGGATTCTACTTCTCCAAGAATTTGACATAGAAGTTAAAGACAAGAAAGGAGTGGAAAACATAGTCACAGATCACTTATCACGAGTAAGAGTAGATGACGACATTCCTATAGATGATTTCTTACCCACAGAAAATGTCTACTTAGCAAAATCAACCTTCGTTGGTAGTGTCAGTTTGGCATATGAAGTGGAACGATCGACAACATGCTAAGACCATCAAATGACTATAGCCATGAGGCGTCGATCGATTTTGTCAAGACACCATCGACCGACGACACACTCGAGAAGGATGATGAAATAATCATTCCAATAGATATCAACGTCAGTTGTAATCCTTCAATTTCAAATGATGATTCTCCAGGAGGTAGAAGTTTAAGTTGGGGGCGGTGTGTGCACTGAACACCACTGATAGACTTTGGTATGCAGATATAGTAAAATATCCTGCGGCCGAAGTAGAACCCGAACTCTTCAAAGGATATCACAAAAAGAAAATTTTAAGAGAAATCCAGAGATATCACTGGGATGAACCTTATCGTTATAACACTGCTCTGACGGCATATACAGACGATGTGTTGCTGAAAGAGAAGTTCTGACGATTCTTTATCATTGTCATGGATCCGATTACGCCGGACATTTCACAAGTTTTAAGAAAGTGGTCAAAAATCCTACAAGCAGGCTTTTGGTGTCAAACTATGTTTCGAGATGCTCAAGCCTATGTATAGAAATGCGACCCCTGCCAAAGGGAGAGGAAAATCCACAAGAGAAACAAAATGGGAACAAAATTTCATACTTGAAGTTGAAGTGTTTGATTGCTGGGGTATCAATTTCATGGACCCTTTCCTTTCCTCACACGAAACAAATACACACTGGTTGCTGTATAGACTATGTATCCAAATGGGTCGAAGCAATAGAAACTCCAAAAAATGACGCTTCCATAGTCGTTAAACTTTTTACGAGCATTATCTTTCCTAGATTTGGAGTTCCTCGAGTAGTTATAAGCAACAGACGTACCCACTTTATAAATAGAGTATTCGAAAAACTACTCAAGAAGCATGGAGTTCACCATTGAGTAGCTACACCTAATCATCCTCAAGCCAACAGACAAGTAGAAGTATCCCACCATCAGATCAAAGAAATCTTAGAAAAGACAATATGATCAACCCATTAAGATTGGTCTTTAAAGTTAGATGATGGACTTTGGGCTTACCGAACCGCGTTTAAACACTTTTAGGAACCACCCCATTTCACTTACTGTATGGAAAAGCATGCACCTCCTAGTTGAGCTAGTGCATAAAGTAGAATGGGCCATCAAAACAACAAATTATGATGCTAAGCCCGCAGCAGAAAAGAGATTAATCCAGCTAAATGAGCTGGACGAAATTAGGTTATCGCGCCGATGAAAACTCGAAATTGTACAAGGAGAGAACGAAAGCTTATCATGACAAGAAAATCATTTCTAGGAATTTCCGAACCGAACGATGAAGTAATCCTGTACAACTCTCGGTTGAATTTGTTTCCCGAAAAATTATGTTCTCGTTGGTCCGGACCCTTCACCATTAAGAAGTTACGCCTTACAGGACGATTGTCCTATTTAATCCTAACGGAGAGGATTTCATGGTGAATGGGTGTGGGAACCGAAATCCACCACCGTCGATTTCCGTAAACTTAGGAAGTCAGGAAACCCTAACTTTCCCAAGAGATCCTGGATAATGTGCTTTAAACCAAATGCCACACAACCAAACGACTTTAAGAAAAGTGACGATAAAAATATGATAAGATAATTTCGAAAAGAAAGAGAATAAAGAGGTTCTTATTCCGTAATTCCGTAAGAGCTTTCATACAAGAAGGTAACGAGCGTTGGCTACAGAAAGCTGTTGGCGAGATCCCTAGTTTTAGCAACCTGACTACGAAGACCAAATCGAAATGCAGCTCGATAACAAAACGAAAGTAAATCCCTATTTCTCTAAGTTTGCTGTGAATGCTAAAATTTTCTCCCTTTTTTTCTTGTCTATTCTTCTCTTATATACTTATCTTCAAGGCGGTTTTGCGTTTCCGTTTCTGCCCCTGGTCGAGTTTATCACTTCAGAAATATTCCCTTCTTATTCTCGATATTCGTCATTATCTTGGAAACTTGACATTTATCTTCCCGATTCCACGAGATTCACCTTCTTCTGCAAGTAAAGGTACATCGTCATAACATTACTGGGCTCAATTTTGTATGAAACCGCAAGTGGGTCTATAGCCGCGTTCTAGCCTCTTTGGGCCGTATTTCGGCCTAAAACGTTTTTACGATTTCTTCGACAGAAAGTTTAGTGATAAGATGTTTCTTTAGCTAAGAGGTTCATACTTCTCGTATAGTTTAAAAAACTGTAGCGTTGAGTTAACTGTTGGCGTTTATACGATAATCATGAACTTTTATTCGGGAAAATAAGTCTTTGCGGTTTTTATCGTAGAGTTTCAACGGTAGCTCTGATTGAAACGAAATGAAGAGAATTTCAATCGAGTTCCGAGAGAGAAGCCAAGGAGAATGGTCTCACTCGCCATATGGCGACCTGGGAGCTGTATTTGGCAACCCGGGGTTTGTTTGGCGACTCTTACTTGTTTTCATCGTGAAATCTCAACGGGAACTCCGATTGGGATGAAACAAAGAGAATTTCGATCACGACTTAAAGAGGAATACAAAGGAGAGACACGGCTTGCCATATGACGTCTCAGACTTGGTGAGATCGGTCGCCATATGGCAACCCGGAATGGTCGAGGTTAGGTCGCCATATGGCGACCCGGATTGGTCGAGGTTAGGTTGCCATATGGAAAACCCGGATTGGTCGAGGTCAGGTCACCATATGGCAACCCGGACTGTAGTAACCCACCTGAAAGGGTAAAATGGTCAAGATCGACAAAGTTGGAATCTGGAGCAAAGCTTTTGGGAATCAACTTTTGATGGGGAATGTTGAATTTTGGTCATATAAAAGTTAACATGGTTCAGAGAAAACAGAAGAGTGGTTGAGCATCAACCTAGTGGTCGAGTCGCGGGCGATAAGGATCGATCGGGGAAATTTTGAAATACAAGATGGTTAAAGAATGGATCGTGAGCGAACCATGAGACAGAATAAGCTGCTCTACCTTGTTAGAAATGAGTTAGATTGATCAAAAGGACGTTTTGGAAGAATCACGTTTTGGAAGCACGACGTTTTAGAAGATCGACGTTTTAGAAGAACGACGTTTCTTCAGCATGAAGTTTTCAACAAAATTTTGTATCAGTAAATATTATTTCAGGGAAAAAATAAGTCGGAAGCAGGACGGAAATTAGGCAGGAAGGGAAGTAAACACGACGGGATCGAAGCACGACGGGAAAATCCGAAGTTGGGCGAAAACCCTACTTTTGGTATTATGGAATTTCTCGGGGAAAGCCGGAGGCTCGGGAAATATTTTGAATCAAGTCAGAATTCAGTTAGGGATTTATTAAAAATATTTTGCGCACCAGAACGGTAGCGGAAAATTATTCGGGATTGATAGCTCGTCAAAATATCCAGAAGGACCGAAATCAGATGAACGAACCGAGAGGCACGAGGTGGCTCCGTACATGGGATCAGGACGTTATGTCAACCATATAACAATCTTAGTGTCTAAACAAGCACGAGGTGTAGCCGTTCATGAAATCAGGACAGGCGGCTTGACATGTTGAAGCACGTGGTGTCGTCGCGCATGCAACCAAAGCATGCTGATCGACATATGGGCGTTGTAGTGTTGCTTTGAATGCAACCAGGCCATGCTTCAAGACATGTGGAGGACGTGGTGTCAACTTCCTGGCAAGATCTCTGTATACACAAGCACGAGGTGGTCACCGGTGCGTGGAAGCAGAAAATGCAGCATAACATGTAGAAGCACGAGGTGTCGTCGCGCATGCAAACCGAAGAATGCTGATCGACATGTGGGCGCTGTGGTGTTGCCCTTTGCGTGCAGCCATGATGTTCATAAGAAATATGGAGGACGTGTTGTCACCTTGAATGCCATCCTGGTCATGCATCCAGCTATGTGGAGCACGAGGTGCCTCCGTGCATGCGTCCGGAGCCATGCGAAGCGACACACAAGCTGCCACCAACCTGAATCTGATTGGTTGCTGCTTCCTATAAATACCCCACGACCCCAGATCATTTCATTCATCGAGACCTGTCCAAATAAATTCAAAAACGTGGGTAGAGAGAGAGATGGAGAAAGAAAGTGGTCGAGTTAAGAGTATGGTTGATTCTAAAGACCGATACTCCAACGAGAAGCCAAGTTCTGTCCAATCGGCAATTCTCTGCAATTATGAGGCGGAATCTCTGTCAAAATCAATTCGTCCAAGCCAGTAATATTCTTTGATGACCAAGTGGAGGTTCTGTCCAAGATCAGGTTAGGTCCACGAGTTCAGATCAGTCTAAGTTCTGAAGTCGATGTTCCACCGGGAAGTCCGAAGAACTGTCCAGAAGCTAAGGAAAGTTCTGTCCAAGTACAGATCAGTCCATGTTAGTTTCTTCATGATCAAGCTGAGGTACTTTCGAAGTCAAGGTCAGTCCATTACAGTCCACTCAAGTCGTCCAATGGGTTTTGGCCAAGTCCTCTCTGATCAACCAGCTGCTTATTGGCATAGAACACTTTGAGTTGGTTATGTTTGAATTCCACTTGAAATTTAGGATATTTTTTGGTTATGCTAGAATTCTACTTGGAACTTAGAATAGATCTAGTCGCATATAGAGAAGAATACTCACGTTATTGCATGATAGAGTCCTTAAGGTTATTTTATTTATTGAACCGGACTCAGTTTAGCAAGGGCTAAGCTGAGATGAAATGGAATTAAGACTGATTTAATAACCTTACTAGGACTAGGGTGCATCATTTTTATATTCTTGCTTGTTGATATGGTTGAGTGCAGGTTCCCGTTATCTTTAAAGATAGTTTCATAGCATGAGGCTGAACTATCTGGGTAACAGTTTGATTGAGTTGATTGCATGATAGAATAGTTAAATGCTTGCTTGTTTAATTAATCTTGTTGATTGAGGTTAGCCAGATCTTGGTAAGAGAGCGAGTAACTGGTTGATTTATTTATTTATGATATGGTTGTTTAGTTTATTATATGTTAGTACGAAGGGTCTTAGGCCATATAGGCCGGACTACTGGTACTATTGGTTAGTGTTGCTGAGTCCAGAGTCTAGTTAGGATCTTGAACTATAGCCTTAGGCTAGGTTCTGGAATAAGGTTGTGTTGAGTGTGTGTTGCCGACAGCATGTGCGTAACCCGCCCATGCTAGGCATGTTTAGGGGTGAATTAGTGTTTCCTCGACCTCGTACCCAGCGGGTTCAAGGAAACCCCTTATTCGCTGGATCGGGAAGACTCAGAGAGACGGGGTCATGGCCTAGGGCTGAGTGTTACACGACGGTGTAACGTCCAGAAGTGACCCAAATGACAGTGGGCTGTCGCGCGGTGACCCGAATGACTGTGGGCTGCGGTCGGTTGAAAGTTCCTTCTTCTAGCCTTTGTGGTAGGGAGATAGGATATTGCCGATGTAGAGGAGGAACACAAAGTCACCAGGGCCCATTTTAGAGTGTCGAGTTAGAGTGTTGTGTCTAGTATAGGGTTATGGAACCCTAGGGTAAGTGTAACACCGAAATACGGTGTTACGAGTTATAGTAGAGTCGTGGCTAGTTAATATCTTATTATTGTTGAATATTGGTGATTGATTGTCTTGCAGGTTTCTAACATTGAGTTCTGACTCCTGGTTAGGTACCAGATTAGGCTTGGTGTATCTTTGGTTAGTGTAGACCCGATGTTGGCTATTATATTGTTTGAGCGATTGGTTATGAAGGGCGGTGGACACTGAAAGCTATACAGTATCATTGATTGGCCGATCATGTTCTTGTCTGGTTGTTGGTCAACCGGTTAACGATACTTGTATAGTCTAAGTGTTTCACACTGCATGAGAACTGAAATCAGGCCATATATATGGTTAACTAGGGATTGATTGTGTAGCCTTAGCTTTGTTTGCATTCTAGGGCTAGATTGATTGTTATTTTTGCTTGTCTGGGTTAGTTTATAGGTTGCGGATAGAGGCCGACAGCTCACTGAGTAACATCAGGTTACTCATCCAACTCCATTGTCCTTTTACAGGCCGCTTTAGTAAGGATGATCGGATAGCTTGGTGCTGGACGTTAGGACCACCGGTGTAGATTTTCATGCCTTTTGTAAACGATATTTTGATTTTCATTGTGTTGACTCGATTTGGCATTAGGCCGGGCCCAGTCTTGAATTATTCAATGTATGAATATTTCTTTATTTCAATAGAGTATTTGTTTTATATGGGCATCAAGAGTACTCTGATATTTGACTAGTCCGGTCTAACACAACGTTAGTCCTTGATCTAATAGAAACTCTAACTCTTGGTACGGGTTGCAAAGCCTTAAGCCATGATTTAGCGGGACGAGTTAGTGGATGAACTGGTCTAGGTCGCGGAGTAAGTTTTTTGACTCTGACTGGATTGTCCCTAGCCAGTCACGTAGCACTTCCGGACCATGGTCTTCGGTTGGATGGTTAGTCATGTTCTTGTTTGATTGTGGGCTGGCCGGTTGGCTCATTTCATCTCTAACCCTGGGTGTTGGTCGGTCTATCGGTCATGTTCTTGTTTGATTGTTGGCCGGTTGGTCGACCATATGTCTAGGACAGTCCGGGGGTGTTACACGGAATGTGTGAAGTTAGGTCGCCATATGGAGAAACGAACTGTGTGAAGTCAGGTCGCCATATGACGACCCAGACTGTATTGTTCTAGGTCGCCATATGGCAACCCGTCCTTTGCGTGAGCAGGTCGCCATATGGCGACCCGGTTTCAGTGCGTGCGGGGTACCTTATGGCGACCCGTGCTTCCCGAATGCTGGTCGCCATATGGTGACCCAGGCCTTGGGAGTCATATGGCGACCCGTGATTCCCGGGTGCCAATCACCATATGGCGAACCAGACCTTGGAAGTTTGGCTCGCCATATGGCGACCCGTGCTTCCAGAATGTCGTTTGCCATATGGCGACTCGGGTCTTGGAGTGTGGGTCTCCATATGGCGACCCGTGCTTCCCGAGTGCTGGTCGCCATATGGAGACCCATGCCTTGGGAGTGCGGGTCGCCACATGGCGACCCGTATGCCAAGTTTGGAACTTCTCCGTATGATGACTTATCCCTTGCGGCTTGATTGTTCTTTGAAAAGTTTCGTGAACAGAAACCTTTAGAAGGAACATGTTCTAGGGACTTGAGGCATTGATTTCGTCGTGACCGATTTTGACCCCAACAATTATCCCCCCAGCTCGTTAGACCGTAGGCTTTTAGTGTGGGTTCTAGCGGGCGGTTAAGCTGATTGTGGGAGTTATAGGGTATCATTGGCCGAAAGTCGAGGGTGAATAGTACAAATTCTTGCCTATAAGAAGGTGGAGTAAGTGTTGAAGATTTTTTTATCCCTTGCTCACTTTTTCTAAAGAGAATTTATCCAAGGTAGAATTACTCTCTCTTTTCTCCCATTTTTTTTTTTTAGATTTCACTCTTAGAGCAATGTCTTCCAAAAGGAGGGGTGATAAGATAGCCAAGTCTCGTCACACAAAGGTGATGATAATCATGACGAGGAGGTCGTTTTGAAACTTGAGTTTATCCTGCACTCAGTCGATCCTGCCAGGGCCGAGGCCAATTGGGTTGCTTTGTGCGAGAGTTTGAGTTCCCCCTGAAGCGTAGTTCCCTAGAAGGCCTCCCTGCAGATGGGACTGAAAACTACCGAGCAAGAGCTCGTATCCTTCCTAGAAACTATTCGAGAGTTTGGTCGTGTGCCAGAAAGTGTGGAGTTCCGGATTCCACGACAGGGCGAAAGGGCCGATTGACCTAAGCGATGACAAATTTCTTTTGGGTGATCTTCCCTAGCCTGGATGGCCTTCCAACTTTGCCCCGGGTGACGGGAGTGGCTTCAGCATTTTTCCTCTGCCGGATTGTGGGTTAGATGATTTATTCAAGGACCTTTCGTCTGACTATGAACCTCCACCTACCGCGGATGGTCAGGCGATGTCGAAGGCCTTTGTGGAGGGTTCCAGAATGGTCAATGCGGTTAGTAATTTGAACTTTGCTATTCTACTATAAAATTTTTTTGGGTAAGCTTCCTTATCTTCCGACCTATGAAGGGGCTGTTGCCGTTTGAAGACCGAGAGAGCAAAGAACGAGGCTGCTCTTCTTTGGGAAAAGGTTTCCGCTCGTGACCGCCAGGACCGGGAGCTGGAGAGAAGGCACGCTAGGGCTCTTCGTCTTGCGGAGAGGCGAGGGAAGCGTGAGGTTGCCACGGTGATCAAGGATTGTGCTGCTCAGTTCAAGACTGAATTTGGGAAGCTTAGGGGGGCCCAAGAGTGCCTTGGAGCTGTTCGTGCCCTGTCGCGGTCAACGGCAGATGACTAGGTTTTCCAGAACGAGATGGCCAGGATTGACCGGCTATATGAACGAATACGAAGGTGTCGATACTCTGGTACCTCTCGAGGAGAAGTGCTGGGGTACTGGGATCCCATCCCACTTTCTCCCGATACGGAAGAGACCGCGACCGGAGTTGCCGACAAGGGGGTGGAGGTGGACCAACCTGCGGGTACGTTTGGTCGTTCAATGTCGGGAGACTTCCAGTTGGATCTTTGATGGATTTTATATCTTTTCGATTATGTTTGCTTCGGCCAAGTGTGGCCTTTATTTTGGGACTGGCCATGTGTGGCTTCGAATCCTGGCCGATTTCTGGCTTTTGTACGGATGGACCAACCTTTTATTTAAAGATTTGAGATTTAAGAGTGTGTTGTGAGTAGAGAACATATTATGACTAGTCATCTCATAACTCATCTCTTCTTTGTAAATAGTCCTGTTCGTTGCCCGTTTTGAGACGTGCGGAAATGTTTTTTGAGTGTTTAGATGTGAACGAAGAGGCATGCTTTTCAGGATCTCATATCTTTTGATATTCATGCCTTGAGACGTTAGAGACCAAGTGTGGTGGGTTTAGGGAAAGACCTAGGTTTACTCTCGGTTATGGCTGTTCGATGACTAATCGGCTTTTGTTTTGTGTGTTGCAATTTCAACCTGATTCCGTACCGCTTTAAAGTCCACGATATGTTCTCGGCTTATACGACTTGTATGGTCGGAATCAAGCATCTCTCCAAGGACAATTTTTAAGTCTCCTGGAAGTGTTGACCAAAATTTCGGATTTTTTATGCGCAATTATCCTAGTCAGATGTATGAGAACCATTCATGAGAAAGGTTAGGTGCGTTTGTTTAAGACGGATGATGTACTCGTCGGGGCCAATCGACGAGTGAGGTGTTAGAGAAATGCTCGTTTAAGAATGTAGTCGCGGACAGACTGTTTTGAGTTTTTGAGAATGTATATTTGGAGATTTTGTGCGACGTCTCGCATTGTGTTCTGAAAGTACATGGTGTGTAAGGGGATGTGTTCGTACCAAAGAAGTTTGGTTCATACTTGGACGATTCGGACTGACTTTAGGCATTCATGTGACAAAAGGAGATTTGCAATTTTTTTATCGGAATTTTTTTAAAAACTTCTAGTAAAAGGCGAAAATTTTAAAATGTGGTAGTATACGAGCAATGTATACGCACTCACTCCCCCCCTTTTTAGAGAGGGGGATAGCTTAACTCGTCGTTAGAAAAGCTGCCTACGTACCCCTTTCGAGGATCAAACCATCTTGTAGTTCAGTTTTTTGACGACGAGCATTTTTATTCTGCCATTCTTGCGCTGACCACCTTAGTCGCGGGGACTGTGGCAGGGTCGACGCCTTCTTCCGGGATTATCGCCTCCGGTTGGGTTACTGCGTTGGGCTCAGACGTTTTCTTATTTTCTTCGCTCGGAGCCGTTTCTTGGGATGATGATTTTGGATCTCCATTTTTGGAGACGTTTTCAGTCAGTGACTGAGTGGTCTTTGCTTGTTTGGGTTTAACCATCGAAGTGGCCGTGATCTGTCTTAGATTGTGTTCGACAAGAAACAGAGTCGCGACTGTTTTTGGCTGCCCCAGATTGCGGCAGTTCCGTTTGGAGTTGGGACCTTGATGTCTAAGTGGTAGGTCGACGGGATTTCCTTCATGGCATTTAGCTAGGGAGTTCCCATGATCACATTGTAGATGGCCGGGAAGTCGATGACTGCTAAATCGATGATTTTCGTTACCTCTTTCGCCATGACCGGGAGTTTGATCGTTCCGAGAGTCATTTCGGTTATGCCAGAGAATCCGATTAACGGCTTTGGCGTCGGTACGACCTCTTTCAGCTTGATGTTCATTCTCCTGAGTGAATCACAGAAGATGAACGTTGGTTGTGCTCCCCGTACGATGAGACTCTAACGAGCTCGAGTTCTTTGATTATGAGATCGACAACAAGCGGTCGCTATGTGGTTGATCAATTCCGCCAGCTTCTTCTTTCTGAAGGTGATGGCGTTATTTTGGTCATCCAAGGGCGGAGACCAGGTTGGCCAGTTTTCGTTTGCTTCAGCCAGCCTTGATCGAAGAGACCGTCTCGCCATGTTAATCCTGAGACGTTTGTTGTCGTTGCTCTTATCATCCTGCTTCCTTCTGCGTTTATCCCCTGACGAGCTCTCAGTCTCGGGAGGTTTGTCGGTTTTTGGAGGACGATCATAATTGTGGATGAGGTCCTTGACGCTTGTTATCCCGGAGAGTTCCCCCACGATTAGTTTTGCTGCCAACCTCGCTCCCGAGAACTTTGCAATTGACGGTCAAATGGCATCGAGTTTGATGGAAGTCGCAGAAGACATTTTCATCGTAATTGGGATTTCGGGTCCACGTGTTGGCCGTAGTTTTCCCTTTCTTTGAGCCGGAGTTGATGGCCTAGTTGTGCGCCCCTGGGTTTCCTCTCCCTCTCGATGGGCGGTTTTCTCTTTTTCAACTTCTGATCTAGAGCTGAATCTCTCTAAGAAGTTTTCGTTGGTTTGTGTTTAGACAGAAACTTGGTCTCTTCTTCGATCATGATGTAGTCAGTGGCTTTGTGCAACACGTCCTGAATTGTACGTGGTTTTTCGAGGGGTGATCCATTTTCTGAACTTCGACTTGTACCAGGTGTCTTTCGAAGCGAGTCCATGGCCACCTTGTCGTCGAACCCTTTGACTCTAGCCATAACGAGCTTGAACTGGTCGACAAAGTCGTAGAGTGGTTTGTCTTCCCTTAGAGATAAGCTCCATAGGGTCGATGTCGGAAGTTTCTCGATTGATGAACATCGAGTATTGCTTGAGAAACTCTGAAGCGAGTTGGTGAAAGCTTCCGATAGAATTCTGCCATAGGCGGGAGAACCATTCAAGTGCGGCTCCCTCAAGATTCTTGACAAAGAGGCGGCATTGGCCGTCGTCTCTTTCGTTGTCTCTAAATCTGGCCCTTCCCATTGTGATCTCAAAGGCCTGCATGTGCGCTTTGGGATCGGTCGTACCGTTGTACGTTGGAACCTTGATTTGTCCAAGGTCCGATACTCTGGTGTTAACGATATGAGATGTGAAGGGAGTTGTACGAGCTTCCTCGAGCAGCTGGCCTATCTCTGGGTGTGGAGCTAGTAGCATGGTGGATCTGAGTTTTCACCACTTTCATTTCCGACACCGTTTTCATGAGATCGTTACGAAGATCGCCAATTTCGGATTCGTCGTCAGCGGTTTTCCGAGCCTGTCGGTGTTTGCTGCGCGCTCTCCGAGTATGCTCTGCAGCAGCTTCTCCTGCTCTACCAGAAGAGGTTTTCTTCCTCCTCCGTCATGGGTTTTGTCAGCAGGTCTTCCTGAGCCGTATGGCTCCTTGTCCTTCGTGGATGCACGTCTGCGTCTTGGTCCGAAGGCTCGGACTGACTGCTGGAGTCCAAGTTGACGCGCTCGACTTCCCCCTCTTACTTGTCCTCTTCCAATCACGGTAGATCGCCCGGATTTTTCCGTGCTGGCGTGGGAGTGATTTTGTCGGGATTGTGTCCCGACGGCTTCTCTCGTGCGTTCCTGGACCGGTCCCAAGGAGTTATAAAATCGAGTCTTCTTCCTCGGAGCTAGTGGTTCCGCAAGGAAGGACAGCTCGGGTCCACGTAGTTTAGGGTTTCAACATGCTTAGAGAGAGATCCCATGAGCTTATCTTGTTCTTCTGCCCTTTTTCATAAGCGGAGATCAGTTTCTTCAACTCCTTGACTGCCGCGGTGTTGGACTCAGCGTTAACCGCGGGAGTGATGGTCGCAGAAGTGTTGTCAACGTTATCGCGACTTGCTTCATTGCGAGGTTGTTGGTTGTTGAGATTGTCAGCTGACATGTTTGATTGGGCGTTCTTGTGGTTGCGAGAAAGATTGATCTGTAAGTCCCCTCCCTTCTAGCGCCAAACTATGGGAACCGAAATCCACACCGTCAATTTTCGTAAACTTTGGAAGTCAGGAAACCCTAACTTTCCCAGGAGGTCCCGGATAATCTGCTTTAAACCAAACGCCACACAACCAAACGAATTTTAGAAAAGTGACGATAAAAATATGATAAGATAATTTCGAAAAGAAAGGGAGCAAAGATGTTCTTATTCCGTAATTACGTAAGAGCTTTCGTACAAGAAGGTAACGATCCTTGGCTACAGAAAGCTATTAGAGAGATCCCTAGTTTTAGCAACCTGACTACGAAGACCTATTTGAAATGCAGCTCAATAACAAAACGAAAGTAAATGCCTCTTGCCTCTAAGTTTGCTATGAATGCCTAAAAACTTCTCCTTTTCTTTTGTCTCATCTTCTCTTATATACTCCTTGACAGGAGGATTTTATGTATTCAATGCAACTTTATCAAATTAACCCTACGAACTACTCTTGACAAGAGAGGTCAAATTGTAGTATTTAGGGATCGAATCCACAGGGAGCGTGGGCACCACAATAAACTCAATACAGTCGCGATTAAGCTAGGAAAATAAATTAAGAAGCAGTAAATAAATTATAACAGATAATTAATTGATTGGTAAGTAAACAATAATAATAAATAGCTTGATCTAGGGTTTCAGGAAAGTGGATTATAGATGATATAAGCTAAGGGTATTAATCATAAAACTCAATATCTAATGTAAAAGACAACCAGCTTTCGCTGCGAGTCTAATCTATTGACTAAGTCTGATGTCTCAGCTCTCGCTTGTTGACACAGAATGACCGTCTATTGATGACAATGATCATGCGCCAATCGATGGTCTCTTGAGTCAAGCTTTATGACGTAATTCGGTAAGTTCACTAAATTAATAAATTAGCTCTCGTTTGTTTCTAGCTACCTAGCTCTACATGATTAATTCTGGTAGTAGACAATGATCTCGCTTGCGCCTAACTATCCTATGATCAGGGATCTAGTTAGCTACTTTAGAAACACAAGCAATAAACACAGTTCTATTGATACATCTGATAATCACCCTAGCAATTCTATTGTTTGGCTAATCCATCAATGCCATTAATAAAACTTAAACCTAACAAGAGATCTACTCAAACATGATCTTTGTCACAGAAATCATAGATGAATATAATAGATATAGAATATAAATCAAATAAAGAACCAAAGGAGTTCCAGGAGGACTCTAAAGGATTTCCTCCCTTCTCTCCTAACTCTAGAACAATAGATAGAATAAAGCTTGGTGCTTAAGCAAATGCGCGTAAAAACATATAAATAGGGTTTAGGTCATCCATGGGTATTTTGGTAATTTGTGATGGCTTCTAAGCTTAAGATCGGCCATGAAAAAATTCGGGCCTGCCTTCTGGGGATCACCTACGATCGACACTAAGACTGTGCCGTCGATCGACCATTCATTCATCTTCTCGATAGCTTCCTCTCGCGAGGCAGACAGACCACACTTCAATAAATCCAGGCATAACTTTAGATCTAAACGGCCCCGATGACCTCAAACCAGTGGCATTGGAAATATAACTCAAATATATATCTTATTCAAAAGATAAGCTCAATCGCACCATGGAAAGGTCTCATACGTAGCTAAACATTACCGCATCTACGCAGTTCTGCATCTCAAAAAGATCTAGAATCATCAAACTTCTCCAGAACATAACTGACCTGAAAAATACTCTAAAACATACTCCAAAAAAATATAATAGACTCTAAATAGGGATGATATCATGGCACAATAGTGGTAAATTCTCAGGCCTATCACTCCTCTTCAAGGCGGTTTTGCATTTCCTTTTCTACCCCTAGTCGAAGTTTATCACTTCAGGAATATTCCATTTTTATTTTTGATCTTCGTCATTATCGTGGAAACTTGACATTTATCTTCCATTCCGCGGAGATTCACTTTCTCTGCAAGTAAAGTACACTCGTGATAACATTACTGGGCTCAGTTTCGTATGAAACCCGCAAGTGGGTTTTTAGCCGCGTTCTAGGCCTCTTTGGGCCGTATTTTGACCTAAAAACATTTTTAAGATTTCTCAAAAGAACGTTAGTGATACGATGATGCTTTAGCTAAGAGGTCATAGTTCTCGTATAGTTTAGACAACTGTAGCGTTGAGTTAACCGTTACGTTTATACGATAATATGAACTTTTATTCGGGAAAATGAGCCTTCGCGGTTTTTTATCGTACAGTTTCAACGGTAGCTCCGATTGACACGAAACAAAGAGAATTTCGATCGAGTTTCAAGAGAGAAGCCAAGGTGAATGGTCTCACTCACCCATATGGCGCCTGGGAGTTGTATTTCGTAACCCGGGGTTCATTTGGCGACTCTTACTTGTTTTGATCATGAAATTTCAATGGGAATTCTGATTGGGATGATACAAAGAGCATTCGATCATGAATCGAAGAGGAATACAAAGGAAGACATGGATCACCATATGACGTCCAGACTTCGTGAGATCGGGTTGCCATATCGTGACCGGACTGGTCGAGTCAGGTCGCCATATGGCGACTCACAATTAGTCGAGGTCAGGTTGCCATATGGAACCCGGATTGTCGAGGTCAGGTGCCATATGGTGACGCCAAACTGTGTGAAGTCAGGTCGCCATATGGCGACCCAGACTGTGTGAAGTCAGGTCGCCATATGGCGACCCAGACTTGCGAGTCCAGGTCACCATATGGTGACCCAAACTTTGTGAAGTTGGTCGCCATATGCGTTACCCGGACTTGGCGAGTCATGGTCGCCATATGGCGACCCGGTCTGTGTGGGTCTAGGTTGCCATATGGTGACCTTCCTTTGCGTGTGCAGGTCGCCATATGCGACCCGAGTTTAGTTAGTGCGGGTTGCCTATTGCGACCGTGCTTCCAAATGCCGGTCGCCATATGGCGCGGCCTTGGGAGTGTGGTCCTCCAGTATGGCGATCTATGCTGCCTGAGTGCGTGCGTCCATATGGGGAGACCCAGGCCTTGGAGTGTGGGTACCATATGCGACCCGTGTTCCCGACGTGCGGTCGCCATAATGGCGACCCAGCGCCTTGGAGTGTGGTAGCCACATGCGTCTCGTATGCAGTTTGGGACTTTGCGTCCTGATGACTTACCCGCTTGCGGCTTAATCGTTATTGAAAGTTGTTGAGTTTCCGAAAACTTTCAGAAGGAACATGTTGCAGGGACTTGAGTCGTTAGATTTCGTCGTGACTGATTTTGACGCCAACAATGGCTAGAGAGTGAAACATTACTGCGGCTGAAGCTGAAGTTCCGCATACTCAGTCCATGCGTCTAGAGGTGCCTCCAGAATGATAAGCCCATTTTTCGTCAAGCTGCAAACTTTAAAAAAGCACTGAGTGCGAGGCAACCATTAAATTTGTTAACTAATATATACGCAACAATAAGTAATTAATTAACATAAGATATATAATAATTATTTATGATTTACGATTTTTTTTATGTGAAAAAGAGTCACAAAACATACCATCGATCACGACGTCAAGTATCGAGTAGGTATACGCGCACAACCCATTTCATAAACATTTTTCCAAACAGCAAAAAACGCTCTCCAAGTTCCACACTCGATTTCTCACTCAACTTTTGGCCGATTTTGCTCGTTCTTGAACCAAACTCACTGCGATTTCACCCTTGATGCGTGTTGGGTAGTGTGTCAGGCTTAGAATTAACGATAATCAAGAGTATGTTCTCTAAATCTCTCTTAGTTTTATGGAGTTTTTTTAAGGTTTGAGAAATAAAAATCAATGAGTTTACGCTCGAAATGTTAGAAGCGATTCAGGTGATGGAGCGCTAGACTTAGGAAGAGAGTTACTAGACTGACCTTGGGACTGCATCGCCTGACAGGACACTGTTTGACTCAGAGATCTCGCTACTACAGATGGACATCCGTGCCACCACCGCTACGCGCTACGTGTCCTGAAGCGTCCTTGCAACACTCTGTTGATGCGAAGATGGAGCCCAACGAAGGTTGAAGTGCAGGAGCTCACAGCTGCTTTACTGACTCAGTCAGGATCTCTGGTCTGGCCGATCGATGACTGAGGTCTTCCCACCAGTGAGCGCGACTCAGCGCGCGTCAGACAATTGGAGCCTATCTTCGCTGAGCCAGCTTGGCGAGCCCTGAAGGACCAAACCCTTCAACGGTTCTGCTCAAAGCCAAGGTGCACGATTGGGCAGGTCTTTAGGACGCACTATATTCAGTTTCCTTGGCATCAGCTTGAGGGAGCACAGTAGAAAGCCGGCGATATGGTAATATGG